>PITA01000430.1:222251-280740 GCA_004023965.1 Spilogale gracilis | reverse complement strand
TCCTCCTCCTCCTCCTCCTCCTTCTTTTCTTCTTCTTTTTTAAGGTTTTATTTATTTATTTGACAGAGAGAAACACAGCCAGAGAGGGAACGCAAGCAGGAGGAGAGAGAGGGAGAAGCAGGCTTTCCGCAGAGCCGGGAGCCCGATGCGGGTCTGGATCCCAGGACTCCAGGGTCATGACCTGAGCCAAAGGCAGATGCTTAACGACTTAGTCACCCAGGCGCCCCCATTTAAGGTTCTTCCATGTCTTTTCATGGCTTGATGGCTCATTTCCTTTCAGCAGTGAATAATATTCCATGGTCTGGATGGACCCCAGTTTATTTGCCCATTCACCTACTGAAAGACATTGTGGTTGCTTCCAGGTTCTGTCAATTATGAATAGAACTCTTAACATCCACGTTTTTGTGTGGGCATAGGTTTTCAACTCCTTTGAGCAATTATCAACGGGTGTAATTACTGGATGGTATGGTAAAAGTACATTTGATTTTGTAAGAATAGTATTTTTTTTTTTTTGGTATAAATATGTCCCCCATATTACAGAGCACATCTACCTGCTAAAGATGGAGGGCTTCTTGCAGGGCAAGGGACATAGAGGTCACAACATTTCTGCTTATGGTTATGAAAAATAGGGCAAAACTTGACCTCCCTCTACCCTTCCAGGTGAGATGACCCATCTGTAAATCCCGCTGGTTTCCATGGCAGCCAGTGGTAATGGAAGGAGCACGAGATCTGCCCCATCAAGGAGGGCAGGGTTATGAGGTTGTGCCTGTCGCCCACAGAGCCCCTTGTTGGATGTGGCACTGGGACTGTAGGTGCCCCAAGGGTCAACATGGCCCTTGTGGTCCCCTGTGAAATGCTTCTCACAGCTCTCAGCTCTGGTGGTTGAGGCTTTGTCCCTGCTGCCCCAGTCTTCCCTGAGATTTCTCAGGGTGGGTGGCAGGCTTTCCTAATGGAGACCAGTGGCCTGGGAGGCATCAGCCCTTCTCCTCCACAGCTGTTTTAGATCAAAAAGGAAGAACAGCTAGCCAGGGATGAAGACTATCTGTAAACAGACTTTGGTGTTGCAAGGATCTGGGCTCAAGGGAGCTTGTAAACTTACACCTGAGATGATGTGTGGGCCAGTTTATGTCAGCTGATGAACGAAGGTCTAGAGCCCTGGTTACCAGCTCTGGCCATGAGTCACTGTGGAGCTGTCGGTCCAGGCCTTGCCCAGATCTGTGGAATCAGGCGTGGGGGTTGGGTGGTGGGTGGTGGGGGATGGGGCAAAGTGTTGAGCGCAGCTGCTTCCCGGCCTGGAGGGAATCGTGGGAGAGGTTCTGTATGGTGCAGGATTTTCTTGTTCTGGAGTTCGTCAGGGCCCACGGGATGCCAGCAGCAGCAGGGAGGACAGGACTGCAGCGGTGAGGGGGAGTCAGGGCACAAAGCCACTCCCTCTAGAGGGCACCTCGCCCGCAAGCCAGCCCGATATCTGCATGCCTTCTTTTCGTGGGTGTCCAAGACACCCCTCTGACCTTCTGCTCCATACAACCTAACCTAGCAACATTCCTGGCCCCCGAGGGACCCCAGACACCTAAGGGAGCAGGCCTGTCTGCACTGTCTGTGGCCGATACGCAGGGCACCCTTGGGGCTGGGCTCTGGTTTCTGTGGCCCGAGGCACAGCAGAGTGGACCACGCTGGCGAGCTGAAAAGGTGGCTTGGGGGGCCCACTGACGCTTTTATAAAACGGAGAAGTGTGTTAGCATTGATGCTGTGATGAAACACCCAAGGATCCCATAAAATCCATGAGCTTTCTCTCATTGCGTCTGTCCAGGCTGCTCTATGGTGGCTTAGCCAGCAAACCTTTATTTCTCACGGTGTGGGAGGCGCGAGATCAAGGTCCCGGCAGAGTCAGTGTTGGGTGAGGCTCCTGGTGGATGGTCATCTTCTGGCTGTGTCCTCACGTGGCGGCAGGGGCAAGAGAGAGCTCACTGAGAGGGGGGTCTCTGCTCAGGCACATATCCCATTTATGAGAGCTTCATCCCCATGACCTAATCACCCCCAAAGACCCCATCTCCTAATACATCACCATTTTGGGGAGATGCAAATATTCAGTCCATACCAACACACAGATAGATACATTCTTGAAAAACTAAGAACATAGTTTTCATGGGTCTATGCTTGGTTTGGTACGGCAGCCAATGTGGGGGGCACATGGACTTCTTGGATCGACTTGAGTGAATATCGTGTCCTTGTCCGTAGGGCTCGTGGGGGAAAATGGACACATTGCAGATGATTTTAAGTAAGGGATCAAAGGCAATTTGTGTTTTATATAATGTTTGCCTATAAATTTTAAAAATAAAATACACATTTCTATTTTAAGGCTTTTATTTATTTTTATTTGTTTTTTATTTTTTTATTTTAAGGCTTTTCAGTGGAAATAGAGATGAACATTGAACTGACATTTCAATACTGAGAACGATTGCAAGAATTGTCTTTGCATTAAGACCAGGAATCTTGTAGCATATCTAACCCTAAACGTATGTTAGAATAGACTGCCTATTAGTGTTTTATAATTTTATTTCATTTATAATCAAAAAATTACGTTGTATAGTGACTTGCACTTCTCTGAATACACATATATTTTAATTACTATATTGTATTCCTTCATTTAATATGCCATGGGCTGGCATTGAAGATTTAAGGTGAATTTGCTTTAATTTGCTTTAATGAATGTTTTATTATTTTTATTATTTCAAAAAAGTCCCCTGAATTTTCTGCTCTTCCAAAGAGGAGAGAGTTTTTTGTTTTTGTTTTTTTAGAAGAAGTGAGGGAAATATTTATACTTGAATTCACCTTTGTGATGGAATTTTAACCATACGACACTGTGGCAAATAAATCTTCTGAAAAGAGAACAGCTAAAAAAAAATCGGAACTAGATGTGCACCTAATGTTTCTCTAACAGGCCGTTAAACTGGATTCTATAAATCAACTATAATGACGGTTTTTAAATCTCCATTTTCTCTGGGTCCATTTCATTTTGTGATTCTACTTCCTTCGCGGGCACCTGGAGTCTGTCTCCTCCCCATGTTCTTTTGTTTTGTACCTGCTTTATTCTGTGATTTGAACTTGAATCGCAGCCAGTTGTGCTCCTCATCTGTTCTCTGCTCTTTCTCGTTTTTGGTTTGTTTGACTTCTTTCAGTCGGTGTTGCGTCTTCTGTATTCTTCCTAAAATATTTTATACACAGAGAACTTTCATCTCAAGTCCTGAGAACTTCTCTGACTTGAAGGCTTTCTAGCTTTTAGAGTAGGATCCAAAAAGATTGAGTTGGAATCTCTGGAGTAAAAAGTCTGGGATTACATATGTTATGTTAAACTTTGATTTGTGAAAATCAAAGATGATTAGCAGTATAGGGAAGATATTTGAAAAAATAACTCGGGCTCTTTTGCCAGAGCTAGAGTAATATATGTGAGGAAGAAGTTTAATCTGCTTTGGTTAATTAACACTTTTCTTGCTGGCTCATTTTGCACGGTCACAGCATTTAGGAGTGTCAGAGACATAAATATTGCTATGTTGGAGAGAGGCTTGGGAAGGCTTCAGTTGCTGTGTATGTGCTTATTTAGAATTTTAATTCAACTTTTGGTATGTTTTTGTATCTGTGCCCATGTTCAACTCTGCCTCAGTTTTGTCTTAATGGTGTCTAGAGAGTACATCTATTTAAAAATTTGCCTCCATTTTTCTGGGGAAGAAAGCATGGTTTAATGAGCATTTTTTTTAAATATAAAGATTTATTTAGAAGAGAGAGAGTAAGGGGAGGGGCAGAGGGAGAGAATCCCCAGCAGACTTCTCACTGAGTGTGGAGCCTACCGCAGGGCTCCATCTCATGACTGTGAGATCACAGCCTGAGTGGAAACCAAGAGCTGGTCCCCTAACTGACTGAGCCACCCAGGTGTCTCAGTTTAATGAGTATTCTGATGATTCCAGAAAATTTCCATCTTTTCCTATTTGATCACTTGCACCTTATACTACAGACATACATTTACCACGATTTCAACTCTATTTATATGAAAGTGACCTTTGCCATTGAAAAACCAAGAATAGAAGGAATCCTTCTTTCCAAAGCTTTAGTTGGAAACAGACTAGGTGTTCTTTGTCCCTAACGGTGGCACTTAAGCTTTAGTAGGCATCAGAATCTTCTGGAGCGGCGGAGAGCTTATGAAAACATAAGAATCTGCTGGAGCCCGCCCCTATACTGATTCAGTATGTTTTGGGTGGGGACTGCTTGATTTTTAACCACCCACATATGGTACTTTGGTTGGGTTTCTCAAAAGTTTACAGATGTTGCTGATACTGTTGGCCTGGGAATCAGACTTTGAGGGCACTGGTCTATAAAATTTTACATATTTTTTTTTCTAATTTTCTTTCACCAAATGTATCCCAGTAGAAGCATCAGGTTAATTTTGTAATTAAGAATGTAGCTTCCAGGGGCGCCTGGGTGGCTCAGTGGGTTAAGCGACTGCCTTCGGCTCAGGTGATGATCCTGGAGCCCCGCATCGGGCGCCCTGCTCGGCGGGAAGCCTGCTTCTCCCTCTCTCCTCACTCCCCCTGCTTGTGTTCCCTCTCTGGCTGTGTTTCTCTTTATCAAATAAATAAAATCTTTAAAAAAAAAAAAAAAGAATGTAGCTTCCAAAGCCAAATTGCCTACCTTGAAATCCTGGCTTCGTCAACAATAAAAACTATTACTATTATTATAACTTGATCTAAGAAATGCAAACGTGTAGTTAAAAAATCATATGGTATACAGGCATTTATAATGAAAAGGAACATCCTCCCTTTCTCTAAATCCCAGTCTTAGAGGAAGAGTCTTTAACTTTATTAACCTGTCCTCTACTGTCTACGTCTACATTGCCAAATAATATGTTTAAATTATCATTTCTTGATTCACTAATTTTAGACATGTTTTGTGAGGCGTCCTTGAATCACCACACCACGTCTTGCCTCTATCTCAGAATAATTGCATTACTATTTTTACTGTTTTGATTGTTTTTAGACTCTCAGTAATATTTTACCTTTTTGTTTCTTGCTTCATTGATTATAGACAGTATCTTGTTGCTTCAGTTTGTGTATGTGGATATCAGTACATTATTCTTTCAGCTCTTGTTATTTGCTTTCAGCTTTCGTTTTCCATAATTTTATGTTGTCCACATAACCTCTCATTTTATTCTGTCACCATAATTGTCCTCTTTTCTTTGCTACTTTTTAAAAAAGATTTGTTTACTAGAGAGAGAGCGAGCGCACACCTGGGTGATCGGGGAAGGGGTAGAGGGAGAGGGAGAGAAGCAGACTTCCTGCTGGGCATGGAGCCCCACACTGGGCTCAATCTCATGGCTCTGAGATCATGAACTGAACCAAAATGAAGAGTCAGATGCTCAACTGACTGAGCCATTCAGGCATCCCTCTTTGTTGAGATTTTGATAAGAACTCGAAAAATAAATAACTAACTTGGTGTCTATGTATTCATTGCTCATTAGAGGGCCATGCACACAGTGATTATGTACAATGATGATATTTTATTTTTGAATTTTGTTTCACATGGATTTCTTTTGCCTTTTTTTTTTACTTGAATCTTTGCCTTTACTGTATTCTCATTGTTAAATCAGTATAATACCATTTATTTTATTGATTTCTCCTTTGCCCAAAGACCTCTCCCTGAGTCCTTTATCATTTTTGCTCTGAGCCCAGGTGACCACTCTGTGGGACTGCTCCCCTTGGATGGGTCTCCTGAGCTGGGTCTACTCTTTCCTGTGTCCCTGATTTCCTCTCTCATTCTCTTTCTTGGCTTAGTCTTTTCTTTTGCTGAATTACATCTTTGATTCACTTTCTAGGAAGGAAATTAATACTTGGAGTCCTGGCGTATTTGAAAATACCTTCCTTTGGCACTTCACATCAACCAAGTGGTTGACATATATGATATTTCTTTCTGTTGAGAATGATTTTGCCACCAGAAATGTGAATGTGTTGCTATATTATCATCTACTACCCAGTGTTAGTGATGAGGAATTTGATTCTCTTTCCTTTCTAGGTGAGTTTTCCTTTATCCTCACTGTCAGCTCTGTGTTCAAATGTTCTTTGTTATTTCTGGAATCTGTTAGTTTGGTGAAAAACAAACTGGATTTCTTCTTTGATTTTATTTAATAACTTATCTTTTCTTTCTGTTCAGTTTTCCTATGAGCTGTCCTTTATCTTCTTCCTACCTTCCTATTGAGGTCATTGGCAACAATTTAATAATAACAATTATTAATAATATATTACTTTGTAAGAGTGTTTTCTGATTCTCTGAGTTTTCCTTTTTCAAAGCAAATTATTATTATTTGTGGATAGACTATACCTTAGAGGTCTTTGAATTAGACTTTTAAAAAAGTTCTCTTTCCTGCATTATCTTTTTTTTGGTTTTTGTTGTTTTGGTTTTAATCCTGGGGTATTTTCATTTTGTTTTTTAAAATCTTGGTTTTTATACTGCAGGATTTCCTCAAATGTCTGGTGATGCTAGGTTGCTTACTTGTGTTTAGAAATGGAACATTAGGGCGCCTGGGTGGCTCAGTAGGTTGAGCCTCTGTCTGCCCCAGGCTACATGGATTAGTTTGTGATCCATTCTAAAATGCTAAGAAATAGCCCCCTTAGTGCTGTGTCCACTGTAACAGGTGTCCTGGTTCTTCCCCACTTTATGCCCAACGTGGGGAGTGGGATGGGGACGAACATCTTTTTCTGTGACTTGCCTTATGAAACTAGGCTGCCAGATGTTTTCCACACGGAAGTTGGGAGTGGGGAAAGGACCAGTGTTGATAGGCTATGTTTATTTCTGCATCTCCTGCTCCTGCTTTCCTGGCACTTTTGAGACTTGAATTTCTCCAGATTGACGACTGCCTTGTCCAGGGTCCCCCCTGTCCATCGCCGAGGTTGTAGTTTTCCTGCTGGGTCTCATCATTCACATCTCCTGCATCTGGACAGTCCTATAATCCTGTGCAAAATCTCTCTCTCATTAAAGAAAATAAATTATTGTGGATTTTTCTTATTAGTTGTTCTAATGACAGCTCAAGAATGGAGGCAAAAAAGCATATTCTCAACCTTTTGTCCAAGATATAAAATGTCACATATAAAAGTGCATATCCAAGGTATGTTGTATCTTATTTTGGTGAAATTTCATGATCTAGAAAGAATTGGGTTTGGGCCAAATTTTAAACGTAATGGGAGACTTTTGTTCATGAATGAGTTTGCAGAGTGAGCTTTCTGCCCGTAGTTCTCTGATGAAACCCTTCTTTCATTCCTGTCAGTGGGAGGAAGACGGGAGGTGTTTGTATATGGAACACGTGCTAGATTAGTACTGTCCAGTAAAAACTTCGGTAAATGAGAGAGGTGCTCTATAATTGTGCCGTGTCCAAGATGGTGCCCGCCAGGCCGTGTCCAAGATGGTGCCGGCCAGGCCGTGTCCAAGATGGTGCCGGTCAGGCCGTGTCCAAGATGGTGCCCGCCAGGCTGTGTCCAAGATGGTGCCGGCCAGGCCGTGTCCAAGATGGTGCCGGCCAGCCCCAGGGGGCATGGAGCACGTGAAATGTGGCCAGCACTGCTGAGCAAGTACATTTTCAATTTTATTTCATTTCAGTGAATTTAAATTTAAGTAACCACATGTGGCTGGTGGATACCAGGTTAGAAAGGCTGTTCTAGATCATTGGGTTATCATCTGTCACGAGGATCTACTTAAGGAGATTCTTTTTTTATAACATGAGATGTTTTCAGTGTATTAAAATGCTTAGACGTGTTTATTTGAGCCATCAGAGTATCCATTTCCTAAAGGCAGAGACATGGTCTGTGTGGGTCTGTCTTTTATCTCCATTATTAAATGGAGCATTTAAAAAGCATATTTTTGATTATCATGGAAACTGGCACATAGTAGGCGCTCAGAAATACCTGTTGCCTGACTCAACAGAGAATGGAGAAAGGTAAAATTCGTCGTGGGCACGTCGATATGAGATGTAGCAGGCCAGGTGGGGCTGGAGAGTCAAGACTGGGATTGAGTCGTGAGGTTGCATCTCTTTCCACTCCAGAATGTCCTCTAACATGAGTCTTTATGCTGCTCCTAGAAACCCTTGGTGTGCAGCTTTTCTTTTACCCAGATGTCACATTTGCCCTTTTCTTTGTCCTCCTTGTTCCTGAGCTCAATCTCTACATTCTTTCAGACCCCGTCCGGGTGTCACTGGCCTCCCCACAGTATCCTTGACTGTTCTCGCCCATGTCTCCCGTCCCTGCTGCAGCCTCCTCTCCCTAGGGCTGGAGTCCGTGCCTCTGCAGTGGGCTGTGTTGTTAGCACGGGGCTCAGCAACCCCTCACCCCCTGCCGCCGCTGCCCCCGCCTTCTCCAGGCTGCTGCAAGCCATGGGAAGGCAGCGCCGTCTCCTAGACTGCTCTGGGTCCTGGCATCATGTCCAAGAAGTGTGGGCATTTGACCAACTGCCTTGTTCATATCAATCACTGAGTGGTACTGTTGCATACAGTACTAATGGTCCAGAAAGTCAGTATTTAATATATCAGTGTATTTGTGGCTGTGGTTCCTAGTCACTTATATTAAACTGTAGTTATCAGAGGTTGAGGAAAGAGGCCTTTCTTGTTTTTTTTTTTAAAATATATATTTGGTACAGTTAAAAAAGTGAGTAAATGCCAAGAATTCATAACTAATAAATTACATTAGTCCTCATTGATGTAGTTAACCCAAAAAGATTGAGCTTTTATCGAGATAGCATTACTTTGTGTAGGCATTTCTCTCTCTCTCTCTTTTGAGGCAAGAGTCGAATGCTAAATGCACGTGGTTTCTGGGTAAAAGGCTGTGCTTGGTAATTGTGCAGCTGACATTAAAGACTGCTGTAGTTCCGAGGGGCTGCTGTGTTTCAGAGTGCTGGGATGGATGCCGTCTCCTTCGTGGCGTCCGTGAAGCACAGTTGAGCAAAACAGGCAAATGCTGATAAACCGTCCCTTAGGAAGAGCAGGAAAGAGGCAAACAACCGAGCGTTTTCTTTAACATGAAACATGCAGAGAGACATGGTCCTGATAACAGGACAGCCTGGATGTTTTACATCCTTCTAGGAAAGGGGAGGGAAAGAAAAACACAGAACCTAGGGATTGTCACGAGAAATGCTGTAAGAGGATAAAATATCAGGGCCCAGAGAAGTGCTTCTAGCCGTGATGTCCTGGAGCCATCAAAGTGATGTGAAAGGAGACATCTTGGGGCTGCTGGGCAGAGTTTTCAGGGCAGGTGCATGGCTGATGCAGGCACAGGTGTACAGACCCCAGTGTCTACATGTCTGCCCAGAAATCTGCAGGTACCAGCCGAACCCAGCAAGGTGGTCATTCTTTTCTGGCCCGACGGGTGAGCTGGATGCCCACCTTAGGTGACCGTGTGTCCTGATCTTCTACACAAGGCAGCGGCATGCATGCCTCTTCTCTGTTGGTCTTGGAAGAAGATGAAGTGGATGGGGCCTGTCCTCTCAGGGACCCTGATGATATACTGAACCATACAGTTGAGTACACATGTGAATTTGTGATGGATATCATGGTTTAGGCAGAGGTTGGCATACTTCTTCTGTATGGCTATGCATGAGTTTGCTGGGCTGCAGACATACCACAGACTGGGTGACTGAACAACAGGTGTACTTTCTCACAGTTCTAGAGGCTGAAGGTTCAAGGTCAAAGTGCTAGTCCGTTCAGTCACCCGTAAGACCTCTCTTCCTGCTGCATGGCTTTCCTCTGCTTTCCCCTGAGTCTTTCTGAATAGGATACCAGTCTACCCAAATCTCCACTTATGAGGGACAAATCTCCAGTTAGCAGGGGCCCACCCTACAGTCTCATTTAACTTATTCACCTCTTTCAAGGTCCTGTCTCCCAATATAGTTACATTCTAAGATATGGGGGATTAGGACTTCAACATATCAATTTTTGGGGATACTGTTCAGCCAGTAACAGGGTAGATGAAAATATTCTGAGCTTTTGCGGCTACTCATCTCTGTCATGGTAGTGTGAAAGCTGCCTCAGGCGGTAGGAAAATGAATGAATGTGGCTGTGTTCCAATAAAACTTTATTTATGGACATTGAAATTTGAATTGCATACAGTTTTCACACATCACAAAATCTTATTTTCATTTTTTTCAACCATTTAAAAATCTAAAGCCTTCCTTGGCTCATAGGCTGCCTACGAATAGGCAACAGGCCTGATGTGACTCATGGGTCATAGTTTGCTGACCCCTGAAATGGGAGAGACGTTTCTGCAACCTTGTCAAATGAAATGCTCTCTGTGTCTCTCTTGAGCTGAGTGGATTTATGTGGGAAACTCATCTCCTGACAGGAATTTTCATACAGGACTCAGCCTTCTATGGGCACGTTTTGCTCTTGGCTGGGATACCCTTGCACATGGCGAATAAAGCCATCTGTACTATGTGAGTGTTGACAGAGCCCTCCCTGCCTAGTGCCAAGGGGGGGGGAATAGGCACACAACCCCTCCAGCAGGTGCAGGGTGAATGGCTTCTAGTGAGCTCCCTGTTTGGGAACTTCTGGCTGAGAAGGCACAGCTTTTGCAGTTAGTTTTAGCATGCTCTGCTGCTTGGGGCTTACGTTAATTCCAGTACGGTGGGGCAGTGCCCAAGGGAAGAAATCAGTAGCTTCATAATCCTTTTGCAGGATGGCCTGTGGTAACCAGCACAGGCTGGCTGGTGCGGGGAAAGGAGGTCAGGCCTGAGACGGAAGCCCCGAAGCCTCCCTAGGGTTGGGTTGGGCTGGGGAGCTTCCTGCCAGTTCTCCATGAAAAGAGAAAAACGTGTCGAGGAGAACGTTCACCGTTGGCCACGCCCCTCACAGAGTCTCCAGCTGTCTGGGCACCCCTTGCAGGGTCTGCCTGCTTCTTGGGACAGAGACATCAGCGGGGGTGTCGGGGGCTCATGCTCCGTCTGTCGGGTGCTGTTTCCATCAGTTTAATCCTGAGAAGGTCCCTCAGCCAGAACTTCCTAGCAGGAGCGTTCTCATCAGTCCTGAAAATGGCTTTAGCTAAAGGTTTCAGCAGGTTTCCCATCTCCCATCAAATCTAGTCATCCCTCAGAGCAGGCACAGGAATGGAAAAACACCCGGTGAAGGTGAGCAAAGGCCAGAACGAGATGCTGCGGGCGAGCCTTTCAGCCCGTGCCCACTGCTCGCTCTGCCGCTCCTGTGCCTCGGGGAGGTCATGGTTGCTTCCATTCCTGTCCCAGCAGTGTCCCAGGCCCGGCCCTCCAACAGAGCACTCTGGTACGGGTCTGGTCGCATCAGGTCAGCATCTCGAGCAGAGTTTGGCAGGCTCGCAATAACTTTTGATTGCCTCCTATGACACCAAGTGAAACTGCAAAATATATTTAGCTCTCTGAGGTTGGTAGAAATAGTCAGAGGTATTTTTGGAGCTATTGCCCCTTGCTGGAGGCCCTCAAAGCCCTGGCCAGGAGGAAGCACACGCACCGGGGGCCTAGGGCAAGGCACTGTCGGGTTGCACCCTTGCACGGCTGGCCGCGTGGAACCCATCTGTAACTGAAGCTGGAGCAGGGGGTAGGCGGAGAGGACTCGCCTGGTGTCTGAGGGACAGCCTGGCATGGCCCCTGTGCACCATGGAAATCCACCCACGAGAGCATCACAGAGTTCCCTGCAAGATGGTGGCCAGCTACGATCTCCAAAATGGCTCAGTAGTAGAAGACACGAGAAAACCCACTGTCCTGGCAGCTGTTGGGTCCGGTGACAGAGAGCACCGGCTCCCTTTCCATGCCAGTTCGCATTTCCTCCGCTGTCGGCCAACCTTTTGGCTGCTCTGCCCTGCACAGGTGGGGTGATCCAGGGTTTCTCCCTGGGGACAGGACAGGGGAGCTGTGTTCTTTTCTTCCTCTTGCCAGGATTGGCTGCAGCAGGGGACCGTTGACTGGGTTAAGAGCACTGAGGGCAGCACAGGGGCCTTTCTGTCCTGATCCCCAGCTTGAGAGATAAAATGGCCAGGTGGGAGTTGTAGCTTTAGGTATAATAGAGCTTCCCAGTGTCTTCTAGTTGGAAGTGACCATCATGTTGGGAAGCAAGACTTCTAGTCAGGCACACCTGAGGGTTAATATGGGCTTGGAAAGCACCGATTCCCCCAGTGGGTCTTGAGGACTGCTGGGTAGGTGAGGCTCTCCGGTGTGTTTCGGCCTTGGAGGACACAGCAGCATACGCTCGTCTTTGGCTTAGTGCCCTTTAAAGGATGATGCCAGTGTGGTAAGCCCCATTGGCTTGCTGGATCAGAACAATCCTGAGAGGACTGCTCTACGGACCCCAAGTTCTCCTGGGAATTCCACATTCCTCCAAGAAGCCATAAGCTCAATGCATTCAACCCACCTTACTCTGCTTGTTGCTGATGGCCACGGGCGCAGTGTTGTCCACGGGAAGATGGTAGCTCCTTCCATCTTGTCCAGCATGGCACAACCATGGGATTCTGGAATTAAGGAGGCAGCTAGAGCTGAGGAGAAATGCCCACCCCTGCCAACCTGAATGATCTCATTGTGTAGAAATAAAAAAAGGGTGCTGGCATCATTTCCTGATCAGGTTTTCTTAATTAACGTTAATTAAGTTCTGTGACTTTGGATGTCAGAATCACAGGATGTCTGTTAGATTCATATACTTAACACGTTTACAAAGTGCTTACTTGACGCAAGGTACTCTACCCTCCTGATTTTTCTCAAGAAAGAATTCAGTATCTAGACTTGGATACCAAGAAAATCCAAACTGCATCTACGGAATAGTGTGATTTCCATTTCTTGAGAACATATTCAAAGAAAGTAAAACTGTGGCTTTCCCAGAACACAGCTTTGTAAATAGTCATGGGACAACTAGAGATGATTTACTAACAAGTAAGCTCAGGAATCAAGAGCCACTCAGAGCTTTTTACGTGTTCTTCAGAGGTCAGTGACTTAGGAAATACCCGCATTTAGGGCATATTTTCCGTTAACTTGCTATTTTGTATTGTTTAGTCATTCTTATTCTTTTCTGTGTTTTTATAAACTTTCCTCTGTTTTTTGGTTTTTGCTACCAGATGATTTAAAAAACACATTTTTTAAGTTGGCTCTGGTTAATTGTTTAATGGAATTGAAAAGTTTATATCAGGGCGCCTGGGCGGCTCAGTGGATTAGACCTCTGCCTTCGGCTCAGGTCATGATCTCAGGGTCCTGGGATGGAGGCCCTCGTTGGGCTCTCTGCTCAGCAGGGAGCCTGCTTCCTCCTCTCTCTCTGCCTGCCTCTCTGCCTGCTTGTGGTCTCTCTCTCTGTGTCAAATAAATAAATAAAATCTTTTTTTAAAAAAGAAAAGTTCATATCAAAAGGAAGTATTTTTCCCTCTTTTCCTGCTTGTGATCTCATATCTGTGTCATTCTGCAAAAGAAAAATAGGCATTCTGCAAATGAATAGATAACAAATTGGCTCATTATGTGAGGACAAAACTTAAAATGAAAGGATTGAGTTGTATTAATTAAATACGAATCCAAGGGAAGCCATTGTTAGAAATCTCCTGGGAACCTGCTCTTTAGAAAATATGTGTGAGAAGAGTCAGAATCCAGTGTTGAGGAAAGCGTCTCTTTATGGAGTCTATTTGTATGGACATTTTGAAAAGCTAAATTAACTTGTTGTACAGTTATCATTTAAATCTGTAAATCTAGGCTCAGTCTGAGTTCTCTAAAAATACCACAGATGCATGAAACTACCAAACCGGTATGCCACGCCTGGTGGGCTAAAAATTTTGAAGGCATCGGGACTATAAATACTCCTACTGTTTTTGAATGGCTGAAATAGCTTCTGGTATTGTAGTGACGGTGCGCAAGGCTCATTCAAATCTAGTCTGAAGATTCGGGAGGTGTTACTTAAGGTTGCTGAGATGCATGCATATATGGGTAATTTCTTAAATGGCAGGAAAATATGCTGACCAACTGTGATTATTTTGACTTTGGCAGCATTTTACTGTAAAAAGTCAAGTGAACCACTGCTTACAGTTTTCATTGACTCTTTGGGGAAAAAGACAAGTCTCTTTATTGCTATTGATATTTTACTTCTTTGGATGAAATATTTCCTACAGCATCAAGTACTCTCAGATATGAATTCAGAAAAAAAAAACCTTGTTAGTTCATTTAAAGATCAGCCCATTTTTCAAATTTATAGAGTATCTATACATTTGGGAATAGATTTAGGACAAAATAAATGAAGCTAAACAACCAAACAGATCTTCATATATTTTGATTTAAAATCTGAGAGAGTTATTTTTTTTCTTATTGTACTCTCATGTTCTGCTTACCTGTGATGTTCAGGTTCAACTCTGCTTCTTGAGTTGAGGGTTTCTGTTGTTTCATAAATGACCTCCACTCCAACAACTTCAAGCAGCACCCATTTGTGACCTTGGTTCTGGAGGGCCACCATGCTGGGGACCCAGCTGCTATCCACTGAAGGTCTCATAGAGCAGGAAACAAAATACGGCCAGAGGAAAGCCCAGGTATTCTTCCATTCTTAGAGGTTCTTGGCAGAATTAACTTCCTTCTTGGACTTTCCTTGTGTTCCCTTCCATCTTGGAGCCAGAAGGTTCCTGTCTTCTTCATGCTTTGGATGTTGTGTGCTTCTTTCTGACTTCCACCTCCTCAGCAGGGAGAAATTTCTGCTTTCAAGGGCCCCTATGATTACATTCAGTGCACTCGGATATTCCAAGATTATTTTCCTACTTGAAGGTCAGTTGATTAATAATTTTAATGACATCTTTGGCCATGTAACTCATGGACATGACACCAGGAAACAAGGGTCACCACGGCCCCAAATCTTCCTACCAGACTATGGATGTCAGTTTGGTGCTTTTTGAGTGAATGTCTTTGGGGTCAAATATGTAGCTAACTTTTCATGAATTGCCCATAAATATTTGACAAGAAGATGTTTTCACTGTTTTCTGGGTTTTCTATGTAAGTTAGGTATAACTTACAAGTTATGTTATTTTAAATTATTTAAATATTGACTTGTATTATCTACTGACATTAGACTTAAGACTTGGTTTAGGATCTTCTAGAATTAGCTTATTTCTGCCTGTTTCTCCTTGTATCTCCTATATTTTTTGTTGTGTAGATATTGGAACTGTGCTATATGGAACATAAATATTCCCAAACCATCTTCATGCTGAATTGTACCTTTTGGAATTTATGGTAGTTATCTTTGCTTTACTATTTTTTTGTTTGTTTGATCTTGCTCTGTTTCTGGTTCTGTATTTCATAGGCTCTCTTAATAAAGTCACGATTTCTCTCCTTCTCTCTCTTTGGTTTTGTCTCATTTTTATTTTTATATTTTTATGCTCAATCTTTTCAGTTCCATTTAGATTTTTCTTTCATAAACAGTTGTTTTTGTTTTGGAGCCAAAAAAGTTCTTTTTTACGTTGTTGGTTTTGGCTTATTTACATTTATTGATATGGCAGAGAAGTTTGATGTTAGTTTTTTAGTATTATATATTTTCTGGCTTTATAGATATTAAAAAGCACTTTAGTATGTGGTCTCTGCTTCTTGTGTTTTTGTTGTGTGTGTACATGCATGCGTGTATGTGGGTGTGTGTATGTGTGTCGTGTAGCATTTCTGATAGTAGGTTTGTATGTCTGTGACTTCATTTCAGGGATTGTTATATTTACTTCGTCACACAATGTTTGGTGCAGATTTTTCTGTTCTTTGGCAACATTTTTTTCTTCTGGTGAGTGTTAGGCATCTGTTAGTAATGGATTTAAACATATCTTTTATTTTATTTTCTATTATTGCATCTTCGCATTGATCCCCTGACAGTTCCTTGTATTTTATGTTCCTTTGAATGAATTGGTCTTTCCTGGTCCACCTACTTGCAACTTTCCTGTGGGATATTAGATAAACCAGAGCAGAATTCCATTCTAGTTGCTTTTCTTTCCCTCTACTTTGGAAAATATGACTTCTCTGTAGTGTTATCTCATCTGGTTTTAAAACAAAACAGCATCCAATGGGGCTTGCTTGCCTGCCTTCTCTCTTTCTTGCTTTCTTTCTTTCTTTCTTTCTTTCTTTCTTTCTTTCTTCTTTTTTTTTTTTGGCGCTCAGTCTGCATCTCTCAACCGTGGTGGCAAAAATGGGTCTAACCCTTGCCATGAGCATGTGTTCATGCTTTCGGAAGTATAATTCCATGCTCTCTGGGCTATGTTGCCTTCTGCATTGCTCCCATCCTCTCTCAGGATTTCCTTCCAGAACTAACCTGTCATCTGGGGTCTACAGTTTATGTGAGTCTCCTTGTATCCCTGAAAATGGATACCTAGGAGGAGAAGGAAAGATCCTTGATGATTTATGAGCTGTGTTCATACTGGCAAGATGGTAGGAGGATGGTGAGGTCTCTAAAGTTTTAAAATTTGGAGCATAGTTCTTTGTGTGTGTTAAATTTTGCAAATACTTTCTCCCCAATTGGGCTTGTCTTTTATGGTGGAGATGACAGTTTTTATGTAGTTAGATTTATCTATTTTCCCTTTATTGCTTGCCTGCTTTGTATCCGTTTAAGGTAAGTTTCTGGTTTTCCCTGAGGTTATAAGCAATACCCCTGTTTTCTCCTCTGCTACCAGAGTTTTGTTTTTCACATTTATCCCTTTAGTCTGATGAGAACTGAAATATGACTAATTGATGCAGGGATCTAAATTTAGTTTTTTTTTTTATTTATAGCCTATTGTTCCAACACTGCATCGGCAAAGGTACATCCTTTCCTACTACTTTGAAATGCCACCTTTTAATATTTTCAGCCCTAAATAACTGGGATTACTTATGAATATTTTTTTGGTTCTATTGATCTATCTATCATTTGTGGCAACTTTACTCCTGCTGTTTAACTTCCTATATATTTATTTATATCAAGGAAGCTTCCCCTCCTTTGTCAAATTCTTTGCCATTCAGGTTATATTTTTCTTTTACAAATCTTTTAGCATCAAGTTGTCAAGTTTTGAAGAGTTCTGGCAGCATTAGGATAAGATACTGTATTTGTATTGAATATATAAATTAAGAGAAATAATCAGCAATATTGGCATTGAGTCACTTCATAGAGGAATGGCTTTCTTGCCTAACTAATTGAGCTGGTCTTACAGAAACATTTCAGAATGATACCTGCTAGATCTTGCACATTTCTTGAGAAATTTATTCATAAGTGTTTTATAATTTTGAAAAATTTTATGGCTCTTGTGAATGAAATTTTTTTCCTATTTTGTTCATATGGTTATTGCAAGTATAAAGGAATAGTATTGATTTTCTTTTTGTTAATATTGTACGCAACCATTTTTATGGTTTCACTGTTACTCATGTGATTCTTCTGAGCTAGAATGTTTCTGTGCCACTTCTCTGTATCTTACTATTTAAGAGTTAGATGAAATTCTAATCTCCTTCACAAATGTCTTGCCTGGAAACTCTTTTCCTTAACAATTTCCCTTTTCTCTGGGAAGACTCAGTCTGTTGACATAATTAAGGTATTTGTGCTGTCTTTATTGTTTCATAAATGTTTTGTTTTCTTTCCAGATGATAAACTGCATGATGATGACCACGTTTCAAAATTATTCTCTTCACACACATGATTTAGTGATGAGATTGTGATTATCAGTAAATACTTGGTCTACTAAGAATTCTTCTACCCATATAACTGCTATTATTTTAGCATGTTAATTATCATATTAGTCGGTTCTTAGGATTCTAAAAATATTTACAAAGAACACATGCTTTTTAAAATAATCTACTTTTTCCCCAGCTTTTGGGGAGTCATTCAATGATAATAACCCAAGATAATCATTCCCCAGCTTCACAGTGGCTTTTATGGTAAGGATTTTGGTGCAAGCAAAATTTTCAGAAGTTCATCTTTTTAACCACACATTCTCATCCAAAAAAAGTGAACAAGAGTCACGGATTGGAAGCTCTTCTATTGCCTGCGCGTGTCATTAGTCCTGGATGTCATCCAGCCTGGAGCATTTGTCCTCATAAGCAGAGGAGTTTGTGAGTTTATGAGTCTAAGGCTTCGGGGTCAATATTGCCCATTACTGTTATTTACATTCACTTGGGAACTAAATGGGTTTCCCCTTTCTTTTCATTGAATAGTATTTACGTTGTGGAAATAAACTGGTAATAAACTTTCTTGACCATTTTTTTTTTAGTTATCAGTTTTAGTTTTATATGTATTTTTTAAATTTAATTTTTTTCAGTGTTCCAAAATTCACTGTTTATGAACCACACCCAGTGCCCCATGCAATATGTGCCCTCATTAATACCCACTAACAGGCTCACCCATTCCCCCCTCCCCTCCCCTCTTAAACCCTCAGTTTGTTTGTCAGAGTCCACAGTTTCTTGACCATCTTTAATGTAGTTAGTGGATTCTGCTCTCCCTGGAAAGAAAATGTCTGTGTGGTTGATTTGGTAACCTCTGGTCCCACTCCTCCTCCTGCCCCTGCTCCATGCTCCCATTTCCCAGTCTGGCTTATTTGTTTGCCTGTAGCTCCCACTTGGCTGACCGCTTCTAGGAGACTACATATTTGCATGAGCCTACCTTTATATTACACTTGGGGGATTAATTACCAAGTATAAGCCTATAAAGAATCTGGAAGAATATAAAATGCATTGGTGCAGCTTAGCAGAAGGGAAGTTTGAATCAACTTCTCGTCATTAAAGTGATGGGGTTAGAAATCACACCTTATATGAGATTGGAAGTGACTTTAAGATGAGTTTCTTTATTTTCTTCTGGAGGGATCCTGAATATCTCATTCTGGTTCACTTTATGGGCATAAGGAATATAAAATTAAATCCTCCAAATTATGATTCATATGTACATGTGAATGTATCATCTTAAAGAAGGTCCATGCCCTGATTTTTATACCTCAGAAGCTTTTTTCTTACTACACGTGTAAACTAATGACAAGGCCACAGGGAAGGTGGCTCACACTGAAGGTTGGAAGAAGAGCCCTAGAGGATACCTGTTACATTCTTCCCAGGAGCCTTGCAAAATAGGGGAGACTGCCATTCATCTAGACAGAGAAAAAGGAAATAAAAATCTCCTGGATGTATCTTCCAACCCTGTGTTAATGACTAGGAAACCCATCAGGTAGGTATTCTCCATAGATGTACCCCCAAAGGAGTTGTATGAGTTTGTGGGTAATCGAAATATTTTGTATTTATTTTAGAATCAGACTCTGGTGTGAATTTTATGCTCTTGCTTGACAAGCACTCAGGAGCTTGGGCCTGAAATTTGCATATTCTAGAATGCTCATGCTGGACCTCGTAACTGAGATGTACGAATATTCCCTTTCAGCTAGGCAGGCAGAAGTAGGAGCTCCTGGAAGTATGGCTTTGGGAAAAAAGGAAAAAAAAATCCTACATGACACATGATGAGAAAGACTAAGAGTTTTCTTTGGCACCCACACCACACGAGGATTTTGCATTTCTGTCTGGTTAAAGAGAGACCAGAATAAATGAGTGAGCTGGGCGCGCGGGGTGATTCGTAATTCTCCTCCATCGGCACTCTGGTGCCTGGCAGAGCCCGGCTATTGAGCTGCCTGATATTTTGCCATAAAGCTCTTCCTCTTAATTTTCACGTGTATTTTTTTAAAGACTGGTTCAACCTCATTGTTATGCTGCTCATTCTTTGATCCTTCAGCTGGAAGGCTGCTCTAGTAGACTCCTCAACTCTGTATCCAAGGACAGAGAAGATGTCCTCTCTCATAAATGGTGGAGTTAACTAAGCCGGGCTGTGGAGGAAGAGGTCTTTCTGGTTCTTTGTTGGAAACCCCTGATCTGCATGTGTTCAGGCAGGAGTGAAAACAGCATGGTTAATTCCCAGGACAGTAATACTTCCCGCAGGGCTTTCTGTTGACTTCTGAGTGACCAGAGGAAAGGCTGCTGGGCCGCCAAAGGGAACGGGTTCCACTCTGGAACGACCAACATTGTGCGGAAGTTACAGGGGAAAAGTTACAGGTACAAAAGGGCTTTCCTCTTGTTCCTTTAAGCCAGTCTGAGCTTTGATATAGGCTCTGCTGTCAGAGATTTTGTTAGTAGTCTAAAGGAAAGTCCTATATTTGCCTAGGATAAAAATGAAGCTTCCTGTTAAGGACACAGCATTCTGTTTTTTCATCAAGCACCCGATGATCTGATTCTTTTCAACTTAGCTCTCTAGACTACTATTTCTGGAATCCAAAGCCATCTCAATAGGGTCCTAAGGTGTCAGTCCTGTCTCAGTGTGGAGGGCTACACTACTTTGATTTTCTTAGCCACTTTTTCCAGGTGGGAGCTAGTGGGAACCCGAGGAGAAGTCCACATTTTCCCATTAGATAGAAAATATTGCTATTGCTCTGTACTCAATTGGACATGCAAAAGTGATGGGCTGATGCTCACTGGAATAGTGGACGGCATCAGACTGTGAGCATCTATGTCAAAATCACATCTTGTTTATCTGTGCTTCACACAGAGCAAACACCCAATAAAGATTAGTTTATAAGTATATAAGCCATCAGGTAAAAAGGTAGTAATGATTTTATGTTGAGTACAAAGCCATTGTAGTAAGTGTGACTTCAATGGAAAATATGCAGCAAAATTTAGAAGTTTGAGCCTTACGCCTCTAGGATTAATAAAACTAAATACAGTGGGCATATTAGCCTCCACATTGTATCTAAAAGTCAAGCTCTCCCAGGGCTTTTGAAGGCTAGGTTGGATATAAATGAAGACAACTTGGATGAGAATAAGCAAAGACTGGGTTTTTTTGCTCCAGTGCTAGCAAGGGGCTCGGTCACCATCACTTGGATTTAGCAGAGACACAGGGTAGGCAGGGGAGTGGGGATGCTCTATAGGGTAAAAAAAAAGGAGACTCTAGTATGCCCTGCTTGAAGGGGGTCATTCCGGGACAGCTGCAGGTGGGCTAGTTGGAAGCAAGGCATCCCATGTGACTGGTTCCAGGGGGCAGACTTGGCTTTCTCAAACTGGTCCTGAGTTGGATGTGGGCAACAGTTGGCGAAGCTGTCAGGCATGAGTCTAGTCCTGCTTGGGGTGGATTACTGCGAGGGTTATTGTTTGGTTTCCTGGACTGTGGCTTGAGAGAATGGTCTGACTTCCTACAGGTCTGACTTGCAGATAGTAGGCTACTTTTGGGATTGGTTACTGCAGAGAGTGGGTTGGTTTCTTGGACTAGCTGTTTTAGGCTGGAGGGTGGGGTTCAGTTTTTATGTGTGGTCTGACCATCGTCCGCTTCTGTATTTACTCTCCCATACTGCTGCGACTGAGACAGTCGTGCTGACAGTCCAAGTATTCGAAGCGTATGGAAAACCTTTACATTATAGGAGGGAAATCAGCTAATTGTTGGTTTTTACAGACATACTTCATTTTATTGCATGTTCCTTTAGTGCACTCGAGTCTCTGTGTCCCATTTTGGTAATTCTCTCAATATTTCAAACTTTTTCATTATTATTATCTTTGTTATGGCGACCTACGATCAGTGATTATGATTCACTGAAAGCTCAGGTGATGCTTAGCATTTTTTTTAGCAATAAAATACTTTTAAATTAAGGTATATACATTTTTAGACAAATGCTGTTGCATATCCTGGACTACAACAAACTTTTGTATGTACTGGAAAACCAAAAATTCCTCATAATAGGCATTTTACTCCATTTATCATGGTCCGGAATTGAACCTGCGGAATGTCCATGGTTTGCCTGTATAGTAAAAAGATCCTTGTGCTCACACAGCTTTCTGACACTCTTGGAATGCAGCGATTATGACCTTGATTTTTAGGAGCTCTCTAGGCCATAATTAGGAATGTTCAACTAAAAGAGAATTCTCCAAAGTGACAGGGAAAGAGCGCAAATTTATTTAGCTTTGCGATTAGAACCAAAGTGATTCCTAAGAACAACAAGGATGATAAATCATTCTGGAGCAACATGTAGAGAGATGCAAAAAGTGAGAATAAAAAATACCCTGGAAGAGAAAGTCAGGAGAAGTGCAGGTGCCCGGGGGTTCCTGCAAACAGGTGTGTGATCAGACCACACACCAGGTGGAATTTAGAAAGACCAATTGCAACAGCATCAGAAATAATTACAAGGAGAAGCCTTGATCAGATTAAAAAGTGTGTAATAAGAAAATAGCTTGAAGTCTGAGGCATATCATGAAGCAGATCCTTTATCAAGGAAAATGCTAAAAAGGATAGTATGCTTTGTAGAAAATACAGGTCTTGAATATGGTCATTTGACTAACGATTGAGGGCTTCTCATTATGAAATAGATGAGAATCTTTTTTTTTTTTCTAGTGAGAGCTTTGAAGGAGCAAAGCAACTACCCGTTTAGTGACGATCAAAATGACAGCAATATAATAGAAGAGGGACATAGAAAATAAACCTCCCCAGTCTTATGGAGCTTTTAATTTCCATCCAGAAAATTGAGCTTTATCAGTGGATGTCATTGTCATTATAAGACTGTTAGTTGCATTTGTGAAGTTTCTGGATTAAAAAAATTGGGCTAGTGAGTCTACATTTTTGTATCCACTTTATTTCATTTCAGTACCGAATTACTTTCAAAGAGGATACTTTTATTTTGGTAAGATGTATGAATAAATGAATAACAACATCAATCTCATAGTAAAATCTTCTCTTTTAGTCTATTTTGGCTGTTATAACAAAGATACCATAGATGGGGTAGCTTCTAAAAGATGGAATTTTGGGGCACCTGGGTAGCTTGTTAAGCATCTGCCTTTGGCTCAGGTTGTGATCCCAGGGTCCTGGGATGGTGCCCAAGGTCATGTGCCCTGCTCAGCAGGGAGTCTGCTTCTCCCTCTCCCTGTTGGTACTTTCTCACTCGTTCTCTCTCTCTGTCTCTCAAATAAATACAATCTTAAAAAATTTAAAAAGAGATTCTTAAATAATGTAGTTTTTGTTTTCAGTTTTGAAGGTTAGAAGTCCATGATCAGGTCCCTGCAGATCCTGAGTCAGGAGATGGCTCTCTTCCTGGTTCATAGACAACCGTCTCACACTGTCCTCACAATGTGAGTCAGAAAGGGCAAGGGAGCTCTCTTGTAAGGGCACTAATCCCATTCAGGAGGGCTCCACCCTCATGACCTCATCACTTCTTAAAGGTCTTATTTCTAAATACCACCACATTGGGGGTGACCATCCCGTACGGATCAGAGGGGGACACACACATTCAGACCATGGCACTCTCCAAATGTCTTCAAGACCTGGGCAAGAGAAAAACCCCAGATATTAAAATATTATAAATTTTCACCACATAAATGTTACTATATGCATTAAGGGAGATTTTGAAATCTCATTATAAATGTTTCTGTGTTTATTTTTTTTGAGCTTTTGTATTTGAGTTTATTCTTCATTTAACTTTTAAAACACTACCATAGTTGAATATTAAAACAAAACAATAGCAAATACTGAGCTATGATTATAGTTCTTCACTCACTCACTGCGGCATATAAAATGCCAGCAGTGTTATTCACGGGCCCCATTAAGAGGTCTGATGCTGACCACCACCCCTAGGAGGAGGTTCATCACCCTTATATGTGCCCCACTGTAATGGCGTCATCTTTCCTGATTTGGATCAAAGCCCACCCGTTCTACTTGGTCCATTTCATCAGTATCTTCCACTTCCTTTGTCTCAGGTAGGAGTTTTTCCAGCAGAGATAGCTAATCAGGAGCGAGAAAGCCATTCTCAGGAAAGTTTGCCTTCAATTCGATAATTAGGCGACCCTTCTCATATGGTCTGTGATAGATCAGCATGCCTACATCTAGCACACCCTTGATATCTCCGTGCTTGGCAATCTGACCTGGATGAGAGGTGATGATGGTGGTTTGCTTGTTGAGAGTCGATATTGGCTTTTGAAAGCTGCACGGTGCTTCAGCCAGTTGTTTGTCGGTGCACACAAAATGGGCGTGGTCCCAGTGATTGAAAACAGTGATAACAGTTCCTGTTCCCAGTCCTGGGGCGTGGTCTCCTTCACCCTAGAATGTTATTTTCTGGCCATCTTTCATGCTTATGTCAGTGTGGACTTCCAGTCTTCTTCTCTCAAACTGTCTTCCTTCCCTTGCAGCTTTTCCATCTGTCTTTAGGACTGCTGTGTTCCCTGTGGCCCCGGAGCTCCAAGCACAGGGACTGGGGTTGCTGAACCATTCCAGGTCCAATCTGATGAGTTCTTATTTGCATTTCAGTACCTGGGTAATTGGGACAACATGCTGCTGTTCCTTCCTTACCATCTCGGCCTTCACATCTGTCACAAATCACATTCTTTTACAGAGCTAGAGTTCGTGTTGCACTATCATATAAATCTTCTGAGGCGACTGAGAGCTGGTGCACAACATTTTTGTTCTTTAAGATTTTTATTTATTCAGTTGAGACAGAGAGAGAGCGAGAGTGAGAGCGAGCGAGCGAGCGAGAGAGAGAGAGAGCAAGCATGAGCAGGGGAGAGGCAGAGGGAATGGGTGAAGCCGACTCCCCACTGAGGCAGGAGCCCAACGTGGGACTCGATCCCAGGAACCGGGGATAATGACCTGAGCCAAAGGCAAAAGCTCAGCCATCTGGGGCACCATCTGAGCCACTCAGGCGCCCCTGAGGCACAACATTTTTACCTCTCCTTTCTCTCAATATCCTTCCTCCTCCTCCAAAAACATCAAAGATGTCTCGGGGGAGCCCAAAGACCACCAGCTCTCTTTCTTTAATTGCCTATTCTCCTTGCTTATCATGTGATTCCCTTTTCTTTGCATCAGAATACTTCATAAGCCTGAGAAACCGGTTTAAACTTCTCTCCTTCATTTGGATTTTTGTCAGGGTGGTGCTGCGAGGCCAGTTTCCTCTAGGCCTCTTTTAATTCTGCCTTGGCGGCACTGGGGTTCACCCCCCACAACAGCATAGTAAGTGGGCTCTTTTACCATTTTCTAGAACTAGTGATTGGGCTGAGGCTGGTATAGGGGGGCAGGAAGGAACACCCTGCTGGGTGCGTCTCCAACAGGCGCCCATTTCTCTGCTTCTCACAGAGCATTCTGGAAAGTTCCTGTTACTCTGTGTGTTAAAGGAGATTTGGAAAATATAGACATATAGAAGGAAAATATTAATGAATAATTTTATCATTCAAATAAAATCTTATTTAAAAAGTTTTGTTTTAAATTTTCTTCCAGTATTTTTTCTTTTCATTTTTTTTTGCGATATTTCTTCTTGAGTATCATTTTTCCCCCCATAACCCGGAAAATCTATCCTTCTTAGAGTATCATTTTTTAACATATTTTAGAATGAGTGTTTTTCATAAAGATTTTTATTTATTTATTTATTTACTTGAGAGAAGACAGAGTGCAGGAGAGGCAGAGGAAGAAGCAGGGTCCCTCCTGAACAGGGAGTCCCACGGGGGGCTGGATCCAGGACCCTGGGATCATGACCTGCGCCCAAGGCAGATGCTTTAATTGCTTTAGCCACCCAGGTGCCCCTAGATCAGTTTTTGTATTTTATTTTCTTCACTAAATAATCATAACATGTGCAAGTTAGGAAAAAATAACATATTTCACCTTCTGTGTTCCTTACCTGGAAGGATAAATTGGATACCTTTGCTTTACCTGGTAGTTGTTACTGTTATTATTTTGAAAAGAGTCCTTTTGCGTCCAGCCTGCTTTTAGTTTGTAAGCTAACTTGGAACTTTCATGGAGACATTCTCAAATTTGTTTCTCTTAACTTGAGCTTACACTTCTCTTAATTTTGGGAAGGTAGCTGGTTTAAAGTTATACATAAAGGTTTTGTTTTTAACTTCTAGATTCTCCCCACCCCGCTTTTTTGCACTTGTCTTTTTCCTGTTTTAAAAACTTTGTAATATGCCACATTGCAAACCCCCATAAGAATGGACAGAATAATCTGATGAACCCCTGACTTTCATATTTGAATCTGAACCCTGTGTGGTAAACCTCTGTATGGATTAAACAAGCAATCCTGAAGGAGTGTTTTATGTTCAGTAACAGGATTATTCCCCTAGTAATAAACAATAATCATAATGAAATATTTTGCCTTAAATCTTGATTAAGCTTGTCTGTATTTTTAGGGTCCTAAATATGGGTAATTCAGTCAGCTTTGGTGATTTTAGGTGGTAACCCTCCACAGAGTTTTTGTGATTGGGTGTTTTATCAGACACCCCCCCCCCAACTCCTCTTTTTTATTTTTAACTTTGATTTTCCTGTTCTTTGATTCTGAGTTTTGATTCATTTCTTTTTTTTTTTAATATTTTATTTATTTATTTGACACAGAGAGAGAGATCACAAGTAGGCAGAGAGGCAGGCAGAGAGAGAGGAGGAAGCAGGCTCCCTGAGGAGCAGAGAGCCTGACGTGCCCTGAGCCAAAGGCAGAGGCTTTAACCCACTGAGCTACCCGGGCGCCCTTGATTCATTTCTTGACTGGCTAGAGGTAGTTTTCAGTATTTTGTTGAAGGAATAATCTATAGATCTTAACCTTTAAAACTCCTTAAATATAATACATGCTGCTTTATTTATTTATTTTTTTAGTGTAGAAGAAAAAAATATAAAAAGAAAAATGTCTTTCCTCCCTCTCTAGGTATCCTTTTTTTGTTTGTTTGCTTTTCCCGTGCTGTGGATTAAAAAAAAATCCTTGCCATTAAAATGTGGTACATCTGTTTTGTTTGTGTTGGCTTTGCCTGGAGTATGGTGACCCTTCATAAATACTTTTTGAGAGCCTCTGGGTCATGTGTCCTTCACATCTTCCCACTGCCTATTTATTCTTTTCTCTGTGTCATAAAGATCTCCTCACACTTCCCTCCCCCAAGTATAGTCATGGCTGCCTTTTCTAGAGTGCTTGCTACATGCCAGGGCCAATGTTCTCTATATATTATGAGCTTATTTTATGTCTGTCATTCACATTTCAGATTCAATTTTCCATAGCAGCAGTTTAGCTGTATACTATCTTCAGCGTCAATTTTAATGTTCTTTTCCATTTTGAAATTTATCTACAATTCTCCCTCATTCTATTCATCTTCCGTCCTGTTGACTTTTTGCAATAAAGCCTCCTGCTTATTTTCCCTCATGACTTTCTACTCCTATTTCATAAAGAAAGTGATTCCTTCAGTCTTTTTTTATGGTGAGATATACCTAGCACAACCATTTTATTTAATTTTAAGTTTAACTAAAAAATTCAAGTATAATTAACATGCAGTTTTATTTTGGCCTCAGGTGTACAAATAGAGTAATTTAACGATTCTGTACATTGCTCAGTGCTCATCAGGACAGTGCGGTCTTAATCCCCTTTATCTATTTGATCCATCCCCCCTCCCCCCTCCCCCGACAACCACCAGTTTGTTCTCTGTGTTTAATAGTCTGTGTTTTTGTTTGTCACTTTTTTCTTTGTTCATTTGTTTTACCGTACCATAACTATTTTAAAGTGTTAAAGTGGGCCAGTCACCAAAGGATCATATTGTATGATTCTACTTATACGAGACTCCCAAAGTAGTCAAATTCAGAGACAGAAGAGAGGAGGGAGGGGCAGTGGGAGGAGAGAGCGAGGAGTTACTTTTTATGGTTGTAGAATCTGAGCTGGGGAAGAGGAGAAGGTTCTAGAGAGGGATGGTGGTGATGCTTGCACAATACTGTGTGTATACCTACTCTTTTTTTTTTTCCGCAAATGCTAACAATTTAAAGACATCTTTTTCTCTTTTTGCACCAAGTTATTTTTACGGCTGTATCAGAATCTTGTGGATAATGTTCCCTCTCCACGTTTCTGCATTTGTGTGTGTGAGCCCTGCTAATGTACACCCATCCCACTGCCTTGCCTTGAATCGTTCTCACCTTAGGAGAGATCTGGGATCTGTGCAGACTTCACTTCTGGCCTCACTCAGTATCACCACTGAATCTTCTTGTCAAATCTAGAACAGGGTGGCAGGCTGAATGTGTATTTCCTACCCCAAACCTCAGGATCGACTCGGTGTTTACCTAGTACGGTAAGTAGGGCAGCATGCTTTTCTAATCCCATCTCTAGCCTCTAATGTGACCACATCTACTGAGTACACAAAAATCTAAAATGCACACATTGCTGTACATCTTTGTCTTTACCTCTTTTACTTCAATCTGCTTTCATGGCTGGTGCTTTCTAGGATCAGACTTAGGGCTAATCAGTCCTTCTTTCTCCCTACTCTGATTGTCATCCAGATGTTGCAGTCTCCAGTTAAACTGGTTTAGAGAAAAGGAATTATGGATGGAGAGGATTTCTTAAAAAAAAAAAATCCCAGTATTAAAGTAGTGGTAATACGCAAAATGTCTGAGGGAACCAGGGAGATAAGAAAATGAACAAAGTGGTCTTGATTGGGTCTGGGGAATTGGGGAATCATGTACACACAGAGGAACACTTGCTCCTAGGCTCCAGTAAGAGTTGCCAGATCTGATTTTTCATCAAAAAAGGTCCAGATTTTGAGAAATCACCAAATTGTTTACATACTGCATAAGACTAAAACAAAACTGAACACAAAATGCTCTGTGTGCCCAACAGAACCTGAACTCAAGGTAAAAGGACGGCTGCCAGGTATAGTGTTTATAGTCATAGTGTATCCCAACAGGGGTCATTCCTTAGGGAAAGGACGTATTATCACTTATCTTGAGTTGAGTTTTTCTTAACATCAGTCTTACTATCAATGCCTTAATTTGTGATGTAGTGCTGAATCCTGTTTCCCACTATTTCCTGTACTTTTAACGGTAAAAACAACAGAAATGTCAAATATTTCTTCTTAAACCTGCAAACGATTTTTTCATTTATTTCAGAGCAAGTAGATAACATAAAGTAATTGATCAGAGAAACTTTAGATTTAGTTTAAATGAGACCTTCCTAATACTTTCAATATTTTTGTCTCCTCCAGTAATGGCTTTCATAGCAAAATGTCCCATCTTCTGGTGCTGGTTTTGCACACCTGTGAATTTTCACCTTACTTGTGTGATTTTCTGCTTTATTAAAAGAATTAAAGTCAGAGGAATCCAAATAACTTAGCCCACTTTAATAAACACACAGCCATGTACAGAATATGGGGTCATTCCTTGCTCCTGTGTTATTTCCAACGTGTTTCTGCCATAGATAGAAGCAATACCCCAAGGATCTCACTCCTGGCACCACGTGGTGTGCCATGATTCTTTGTGCAGGAATGTGCGACAGGACAGCTTTGTTCTGTCCCAGCTCTGGGGCGGGCAGTGGTTACTGCATTAGTCTGCTCAGGCTGCCATTACTAAGTGCCACCGTCTGGGGATGTCACCACAGCCATTTATTTTCTCACAGCCCTGGTGGCTGGAAGTCCGAGATCAAGGTCTGGCAGGGTTGGTTTCTGGTGAGAGCTCTCATCTTGGGGTGCATATGGCTGCCTTCTCACCATGTCCTCACGTGGCTTCTTCCCTGTGTGTGCACACAAGGAGAGGCATCCCCGGGGTCTCTTCCTCTTCTGCTAAGGATGCCAGTCCTATCAGATCAGGGACCCATCCTTATGACTTCATTTCACCTTAATTACCTCCTTAAAAGCCCTCTCTCCAAAAACAGACATATTCAGGGTTAGCACTTCAACATAGGAATTTTGTGGGGGCACAGTTTAATCTATAACACCTACCTTATAAGTAGTTCCTCTTCAGGGAAACACATTCTTTTCTGCAGTACAGCGTAGAGTGGGAGGACCCAAATAATCCAATAATAGAAATTGTAGGTTGGGATTATAGACATGACCTCATAAATAGCCAAGGTACTGATATGGAGAATTCTTATGCTTCCTTCTCTTCATTTAATATGAAAACGAAACACTTTAAATGGCTAAAAGTTTATAAAAGTTATATGTTAAATATATATGCATGTGTATTATATTACATGTGGTATTATATATTATAGATATATAACTACATATGTGTATATAAATATATAAAATGAGATAACATGTTTCTAGCTGTCTAATTCACATCCTAAAATTTAATTTTGCAGATTGCTTAACCCAAGAGGTAGTATGATATATTTGCTTTTGAAGTGATTACAATACAGAAAATGGCTTTTTAATTGGCAGAGAAAAGCACATAGAATAAAGGAAATAAATTAGTACAGTAACTGTGTCCATTTTTCTATTCTAAACAGAAGAAGTCCCTTTAGCAGACGTAAGAGAGTTCCTGTCACAAAGCCCCAGTGCACAGTCTGGTAACTGAAACCCTGTCTTTCCAGGGCCACAACTAAGACTTCCTGAGCAGCAGGCTATGCCGAGGGGTAAGCCTTTCTCCCGGTGACGGATTAGAAGGCTGGCTTCTGCATGTTCATTTGTGAAACTGTCCGTCATTTAGCCTTTCTCTGGGTAGGGTTTGGGGCTACACACTGAGTTCTTGGATGGGTGAGCTCTACCAATTATAAAGAAATGGCATTTGATTTTATTCTTGAGTGAGCAGGTGAGCATGAATGTGTGTGCGAAGGGGCAGAGGGAGAGAGAGTATTTTAAGCAAGCTTCACGCCCAGTGCAGAGCCTCACACCAAGCTAGATCTCACAGCCTTGAGATCATGACCTGAGCTGAAATCCAGAGTTGGACACTTACCTCACTGAGTCTCCCAGGTGCTCTTACCTTGAGTTTTTAGTTAGAACAGAAGACAGCTGTAAACACTGAGGGCTTGTTAGGCTCTCCTCATGACCGTTCTTCCTCACTGCCCCCTGTGGTCATGCAGACCACATGCAGACCATCTGTGGCTCCTGGAGCTGCCCATCAAACCGGCCAGATGTCTTCAGGGACACAGAAGCAGGGCCAGAACATGGCAGGGGGAGGGGAATGGGTGGGGACCTGTCACCCTGTCAGATAGAACCCTTTCTCCACACTGCCCCTGGCCAGAGGAGATGGGTGTGACCATCTCCTTTCAGAAAACAAGAATTATGACTGAGTCATCTATATTAAAACTCAGCTCTATCATGATGATTTACTTGTGATCTTCCCACCCAGTACAAGGTAGGGTTGTAAGGAGTTCCAGGATGTCGAGAAAGCCAGATGTCTCGTCAGCGGTGTCATCGAGATTCCAGTGCATGTGTGAAAGAGGTTTGTATAACTTCATACAAAATGTATTTATTCTCCTTGTCATAATCACTTCTTCAGTGCATGTTATCCATAATTTCTTCGTAAAGGACTCCGTTGTTAGACTTCATTTGGTTAAACTATTTATTCAAGTAAAACTTTTTGGCAGCTCAGGGGTGGATGGACAAGAATTTCAACTTAGTGGAGGTAAAATCACAGCAGAAGGGAGATGAGGGTGAGTGCTGGGTGATGAGGTGCCATGAGATGGCGCATGGATGGGGTCATCTCTTAGGGAATGGGCCATCAAGCCTGTGAGCAAGCAAAAGATTCCGGCTCAGCAGGTTTCCTTGCAGAGCCTGCCTCTACTTTTTAATTATGACTTATTTCCTCAACAAGAGGGCATTTTCTTCAAGAAGTTCTGCTGACAAATCTCTCATCATTCTCAGTGAGGCTGCGTGTTGTTTAGATATTGGACTCTTACTAGAGCTGCCAAGGGGTGATCAGGAATGAACACATAGCTCCCTGAGGAAAGAGAAGGGCCCCAGAGTTTCCTGTGTTCATGTCAAAAAAGACCTTTCCGGGGGGAACTGTGTTCAGGGCATGATAATCGGAGGACCACTTCCTTCCACGTTCCAGGTTTGCCGTGGACACGCACGTGTGAGTGAGTGGGTGGGTGGGTTTGCGCACCTTCTAAAGAAGCAAAAATAGACTGTCATTGGCTCTCTCCCCTTGTCAGAGACCATTTGATATACTGTTTTTTTTTTTTTTTTTAAGATTTTATTCACTTGACAGAGAGAAACACAGCCAGAAAGGGAACACAAGCAGGGGGAGTGAGAGAGGGAGAAGCAGGCTTCCCGCCGAGCAGGGAGCCCGATGTGGGGACTCGATCTCGGGTCTCCGGGATCATGACCTGAGCCGAAGGCAGTCACTTAACCAACTGAGCTACCCAGGCGCCCCCCATTTGATATACTTAATGTTTAAAATGTAAAAATTGCACTCAGATTACTGAAATTGTGATGTAAATGCAGATTCTACCTCTTCATTTCTCAGCCTTCACCAAAGTAACTAGAGGCCAGACCTTTAGAGAAATGTAGGCCAGGAGAGGAGGGCTGAGCAGTCACAGAGCGGAGACAGACTCTTCCCACTGGGTGACTCATTCCTTGGAGGTGAACGAGACGGGAATCCTAGGAGGCCCAAACATTGTTTTCCTCCAAGGCTGCAGGGGCCAGGAGCTATTTTGCCCGCCGTTTTTCTCTTTCCACATATATGCCCAGAATAGAGCTGCTTCTTTTTTTTTTTTTTTTTTAACATAAGTTATGTTTGTGGCTAAATGGCATTATGCATAATGGAGGTCAGAAGGTGGCTGCAGGAAGACGCTTCTTCCCCGCTGTTCTGTCCCTGGTCTACACAGTGCCTGGTAATAGGGATCCAGGGAGCACACATGCATGGTTTTTATTATGCAGAAGGTGAGGTGAAACAGGGCTGCCAACAGTGGTGAGCACGTGAATGATACCAGAGACTGCAAGTGTTTCTCCTGTGTGACCCTGAGAGGACCCCCTGTTTTGCATTATTCCTTTAGGGTCTCACCGCCAGCCTTTGTGCACACCCACCAAGAAATGGTGCTTCGCAGCCTCACTGGACCGTTCTCCTTGGGGCTCGCTCTAACCCACGCAGTATCGCATTGCTGCATCAAGGAAGTGCTTAGTGTGGTACTGGTCCCGAAAACTCGAAAGTCCTCTCCTTGGTAAAGTAATACCTAGCGAAAGGGTTTGCTCACGGTTACGGCTTACGCGCTTGCCCAGCTGATGGTGCTGTGTGTTTGGGTTTTCATGACAGAGAAGAAGGAGCTTCAGCACAGGTGTAGAGATTGCTACTTCTCAACTAAAAATCACAAACAGCTGTGGCTGGATAAAAGCGCCTTCTGGGGCTCCAGGGTGTGAGGCTACAAATCATTTTAGAAATAGAGGGTTTCCCGATAGCCAAATAAATGAAATGAGAATTCTTGGCTACTCAGTTGGCATCAGTTATATTTCTCCCAGGGAGAGTTTATGAGTGGCTATTTATATGACTGTACATATACATATAGTAGGCTCATTTATCTTTTCCACAGAGTTTTTTTTTTTTTTTTTTTTAAACCTTGTAACAGGTCCAAGCTCTTGCCTTCTTCACTCTGTGGTTATGTAGTTGGAAAAAGTACTTTTATACTTGTAAATAAACTTGAACATTTCTCTAGGTAATGCAAAAGTTGGCAGGTTAGAAGACATTTTTGGGGGGATTTGGTAAAGCCAACATTTCCTGTGACTTTGTGGGAGTGCCATTTGTTGAGTCCTCTAATATGTGAAGCTGACCACTGGTGTGAAATGGTTTCATTTACATCAGGAGCCCACAATCCTTAGAGAGTTAAGGGACCTGAATTCTCCTTAGATCAACATACAGAGCCATCATTGTGGGTTATGGACCTCAGCACTGGCTGAGGTCTTGTGGAAGGGAAGGGGAAGAAGCCTCTGGAAATGTAATTGCTTCAAGAAGAGTGTGAGTCTAGGCTGGTGACCCAAACTCAAGGCATAGACTCCTTGAGTTCAAGGACTGAAATGGTGCCCACGCAGCCAACGCGAAGCTTTCGTGATTCAGCCATCTTGGTACAATGGTTGTGCTACGAAGAACACTGGCTGAGCATGAGAGGGTGGAATTAAATAGACTTCTGACATGGCGCTCCCCTGCAGCTTGGCTTAGGACCTGGACCAGAGAGGGCATCCGGCTTTGGTAGGAAAGCATTATCCGTCAGAGGGTGCAGGATCACTGAGGGCAGCCCTGCTGGGTGGCGAAGAGCAGCAGTAGCATCATTCTTCTCCTTAGGTGCCCGACTTCCCTTTGGTGTTTGGACACAGGATGAGACCTCATCAGACTGGATCTCAGGCAGTTGTGTGTGTGTGTGTGTGTGTGTGTGTGTGTGTGTGTGTGTCAGGGGGAATCTCAGGAGGATGAGGAGGCTCCGTGTGAGGTGGTGGAGGTCAAGTGACTTATTTGTTTGGAAAAAAAAAAAAGAGATAACCACATGTGTTAATCTTCCTTAGTGAAATATGACCTTCTAGTCGCATAGGCTGTGATTGTTGAACATAGTGTTTTAAGTCAGGATATGTGATGACGTGAAGGAAAAATATGACCAACACTTAACTGATTTTAGAAAATCAGTATTTCCTGCCACTCTTTAATCTCTTCCGTTTAGACAACTGTGAATTCATTCTCTATATATTTACTGCCTGCTGAATGGTGGTGCCACAGAAATGTGAAGGGAAAGGAATTCTCAGCTCTGGCATTTCAGAATAGACTTTTGTAGTCCACAGCGGAAGTAATAGCCTTGAGAGAAAATACCTTTCGAGACCCAAGAAGGATGGAGATTTTGGAGAATGAAATACAGTTGCAATCTGCTCAGTGTTACACATTAAGAGAAAATTCAGGTATAATAAAGATTGTACTTTAAAAAATTTTAATTCTGGGGCACCTAGGTGGCTCAGTCGTCGGCTGGGCATCCAACTCTTTGTTTCGGCTCAGGTCCTGATCTTGTTGCTCATGGGATCAAGCCTCATGTGGGGTGCTCTGTGCTGGGCAGGAGTCTGCTCGAAGATTCTCTCCCTCTGCACCCCCTCCCACTTGTGCGGGCATGCTCTCTCTTTTTCTTCCTCAAATAAATAAAATAAATCTTATTTTTTTTAATTGTGGGGAATGAGTATCAGCTCAAATTTCAAAAAAGCATGTGGTCTTTCTTTTTTCTGTGCATTTTTGTCTGTGGTATCCATCCAAAGTTAAGATTTAGTTTGAAAGGAGGGAGATGATAAAAGGAATTACAAGACATTACCAAAAACAGAATTTTCAGAGCCCTTCCTTGTTTGGGTTGAGAAAGTGTGCTTCTCAAGGATACAGAGAACAGACTGATGGTTGCCAGAGGTGAATGGGGGTGGGGTGAAGGGAGCAAAATTGGAGAAGAGACTTATGAAGTACAGATTTCTAACTAGGCAATAAACAAGTCCTGGGGACCTAATGTACAACAAGGCAATATTTAAAAGTTGCTAGGCTTGGGCCCCTGGGTGGCTCAGTGGGTTAAAGCCTCTGCCTTCAGCTCAGGTCATGATTTCAGGGTCCAGGAATCGAGGCCCACGTCAGGCTCTCTGCTCAGCAGGGAGCCTGCTTCCTCCTCTCTCTCTGCCTGCCTGTCTGCGTACTCTCTCTGTTCAAATAAATAAATAAAATCTTTTTAAAAAAAGTTGTTAGGCTTAAAAGTTTTCATCACAAGTAAAATTTTGTAAGTATGTATAATGATAGATGTTAACTAGACTTATTATGGTAATCATCTTACATTTTGCAATATATTCAAATGTTGAATCATTAAGTTCTACACCTGAAACTGATATAATGTTATAACTCCATTATATCTAAATAAAAAAAAGTATACTTGAATTTGCATGTGTGACAAGTCATAGCATGTGCCTCAGATTTCTGCACAAGAGGGGTTTAAAATCTCTCTGATCTGGGGGAAGGAGAGAGAAAGTCACACTTCAGTTCAGATGGTCCAATGCCTTTAAATGTACAGGACAGCCAGTGATCTAACCAGTTTGGGGAATCTCTGTCTCCATCTTAAAATTATGTTAGATATTGCCAGAAAAGTAAGTATGGCTCAAGAATTCTTTTTTCCTGTGTCATTTCAGCATTATGCTTTAGCAGGAGAATAGAAATTGAGGCATTTTTAGGTTTAGATAAAGAGGGATGCATAAAGACTCCTGACTCTCCCACGGACAGATGCAGGAGGGTAAAAATGGTTGACGTAGGCTCTGAGGCAGTTGTAATTCCTACTTAGAAATATGTGGAGTGCTTACATGAAGTAAAGGAGATGAGAAAATGTGGATATAAGCAGTCTGATGACATGGGAAAAGAGGCGCATATTAGAAGGGTGGGGGAGCAAATATCTGCCAGTTCTCTCTGATGATGTCATCCTAGCTGGTCCCCTTAAGTCCCTTCATTAGCGTGAGGATTCAAAGGAGCATCCAGGTTCAATTGTGAAGTGAAATACTCAGATCCTACTGAATAGCCTGACAGTGTCATGCTTGTTACAGTAGTTTTGAATTTATGGGTGCTTCCTAACCTAATACAGTTAAATTAGCAAGTTCTGATTTGAAGACGTGCATGTCTGCATGCAGTGAAGAAGGAAGGGTTACCTTCAGGGGGATTACCACGGAACAATGAAGAAGGAAGAGGGTATTTGATGAGGCAGATGAACAGAACTGGCCTGGATCATCAGATTCCACTGCCAGATGAATTTTGTTTTAGCGAGTTGGCTTCTAAACTGTGATGACTTTCGTGTTCAGCATGAGACTTGGGAGCAATTATTCTCACAGTCAAGGATGTCAGGAAACTACGATTCTGTGTTCTTGTGAAGATAGCACAGCAATGCTGTGCTTTCCTACTCAGATGTGTGGTAAAAGAATCGTCTCTTTGACATCACAACCTTAGACGTTGGGTTTGGTATTTATCTGAAGGACATACCATTTCATTTAAGGTCACAGAAATATAAGACCAGAGAATGAAGACAGGGCTCTAAAAGATTCACTTGTTATCAAGTTAAGAGCTGTCTTTGTTTTTAGATGATGCCGGCAATTTGTAGGTGGGACCACAACCAGTTTCGATGTTATATTCATATTTCTGTTGTTTGACGCTCACAGAATAACAATAACATTGTCAATAGAACAACACATAGGGAAGCTTTCAGGGGTTAGCTGAGGCATTGTCCATAAACTGTTTACAAAAAACAAAAATACAGTGTAGGCCAGAGAAGAAATCTGTCTCTTTCATTGCACAATGGAAGTCTCTCTCAAGCATGATTTCGTCTTGGCTATTTTATTCTATCTTGTGAAAACCTTAATATTAAGGGCTAAATAAACACTTATTTGTTTTGGTCCCCCATTGTGAATCTATCTTATTTTTGAGAATTATTATTTCCTAAATTAGGCTTCTGAACGTTAATATACTGCACGATTTAAACAACCACATTAGGCAATTTCATTTAAATCAGAGCTTTTAGTACAATTCATGATGGATAGTTTACATTTCCCTCTCTCTAAAGATCCAGGGAATCGTTATATAAGTTGTAAGTAATGTGTCTACAAGAACAAAGCAATATGGTTTAAACAGGCCACAATCATCCTGTGAAAAGCTCCGTTTTGTCTAATTCATACATACTTTAGCATTTCTCTCTGCTTTCCCCTGAGACAGTGTGAAAAACGATGCCCTGTAAATAATCTCAATGTTTGCTGTTACCCAAATCCATTTGTGAGAAGCTAAAAGGAAGTGCATTCATCCGTGGGTTAGAAGAGCAGTTCCTCTACTTTGTAGTTGTGTAACCTGAGACAAGCCACATGACTTGTCTGCATCCACATTGCCTCCTCTTTGAAAAGGGCAAACTAACATTAATTCAACATTTTCCCGAGTTGCAAAAATCCAACAAGATATTGGGTGAGACCATGTTTGTAAACAGCTGTCTACAAAATGAATGAAAAATTGATGGGAAAATCCAGAAAATAATGCGACTTGTTTTCATTTAAGGAGCCGAGTATGTTGTGTCAGTTGCCCCCAGGGACTTCCACTGTCCCCCACAGACTGATGCCCAAATGATCCCACCTGCTGCCTGCCAGAGGGTGGAGATCGATCTGGTGTTACCAGGAGTTAGGTCCCAGTTCACAAGATACATGAGATGGAGTAAAAGTGTCCAAGTAACCCAAGAGATCCTCAGTAGTTATAACAATGGGAGGTCCTTGGTTATCATTTCCTTCCTATAGTGAGTGTTTTGTTACAACCAAGGTCTAATGGGGCTTGAGGTCACTGAGCCTGATGAATGTGTAGTCTCTCTGTCTGCATGATTCTCTTAGATCTGTACACTGGAGCACAACATTGTCTTGAATGTGAGTATTAACTCTTGTAGCTTTCTGTTTAATCGAATGTGGATTTTGTTCTGTTTTGCCTGCTTCTCTCAACAAAACCTTTCAGGTCTTTTTTTTTTTTTTTTTCTCTGTCTTTCTATTTTTTCCCCCCAGTAAACAAGTCCTTTCTTGACAAAAGGAAATAGCTGAAGATATATACCTTCACAAAACCCCCAATGATGTTCCCCTGACGTGTGCTGTCCCAGTTTTATAAATTAGAAATCTGGTCATCTCAGTGTAGTCTCTGAGCAGTGCCAGCTTCTTCCCTTTCTAGCACCGCAAAGATGCTTTGAAGCTGCCTTTGTGTTGTGTCGGCAACATTAGCACAGAAAGATTTGAAGACTATAATAGCTGGGAAAGGTTACCCAGCCTCACATAATTGACTATGGCAATATAAAATATGGCTTGCTCCGTTTTGTAAAAAAGTAGATATTGCTTTCTTTCGGATTTGAAGGGAAAGAAAATAGCAGAATTGCCTTGGCTATTAAGTTTCCAGGTTTAAAAACTGCAAATCTGTGTTGTAAAGTGTGTCTTCCCTGGCTATGTGTAGTAGTTTACCATCCCATTTTGCTGTAGGGACAATGTTTCCAGCTTAATGAATCAGGTGCTTTGTGTTTTCTCCAGCTACTTAGTGTAGTGTAAATGGGTCCATAAAGTGGAACAGCACTTGGGGGACATAAGTCATTTAAGTTTTTGGCCTTCAAGTCATCATCAGGTAAAATAATCAAGTGGATTTTTTAAAAAAATCATGAAATAAAGTCCAAATATTTTGGATCTTTTTCTTACTATAAATAAAAATTGAAAATGAGTCACAAATAGCTACAGGTGGCTTTGCACCTTGGCAATGTCTGTCACCCACATGCTGAGCCCAATCCAAGTTCTGGTCTGGGAAGTCGTTTTTTTTTCTTTTTTTTTTAGTGAAAAAAAAAGTTCTTTGTTTCTATTCCTATTGCATTATTTAAAATCAAAGGGCAAGTTAGACTTAATCTTACTTTTACTTTGTGTGGTTTCAGGGTTATTTATTTACTTGAGTCTGATTGGCATTTAGGAAAACATCTGTGAAAGGACCAGATTTGTCCTTTCCATATTCATTACTCCACCTTTAAAAATGAATGTGACAAGACACTCTTAAACAACAAAGCCATTATGGGAACTCCTCTGAGGAGCTCTTAAGAATGCAGACAGTATTCAAACAATTTTCCCAGGACAAATCCACTATGGAACACTTTGGAAACAGATACCTGGGAAAATAAAAGCTTCCCTGTATTTATATGTTAAACTAAGAATCACAAAATCAAATTCATTCTGAGCAAGGAGATAAATGCCATCCTAATGGCTATTGCCAGAGTTGACAAAAGGGAAGAACAATAAAGAGGCTACTTCCCTGGTATTTTAGAGGTAATAGAAATAAACCTCTAAAGAGAAGCATAAGATATTTATGGGGGAGAACACTGTACACTCCAGAAGCACACAGGATGGCTGGCACTGATTAAATGTTCTGTGGCTGCATAGAGAGATGCTGAGCTTTAATGTACAAGATATTGATTACGTGATGAATCCCAGCACTTTGTTTCCTACAGTTGCCTGCAACATGGAGAGAGATGAAAATAACACAGACATTTCTGTAGGCTACATTGCACACAAAACGGAGCAGGTGATGAGCTAAATGAATGATGGTTCCTTCTCCCATTCATAAATGTGAGAGGTGCATATTGAATTAATCTGTTCGAAACCCGGAAGTATCACTAGGGCATACAATTATTAAAATTACCAATGGAATACTTGGATTTTCAGTTCCACTCTAAGGCAGGCCCCTCACTCGGTTTTCATTTAAAATCTCCACGTGCCACATGCTCAAAAGGACCCTTTTTCTTTTTTTTTCCCTAATGGCATTATTCACGTGTGGGAAATAGAGGACCCTTAAGGTAAATCAGAGGAAAATAGGGAAAAGTGGCACATTTTGAAATAATTTCATGGTGTTTATGATTTTGAAGTTCCAATGTAGATGGCTGCTATAGAAAATGTATTAAATTTTGGTTACTCCTCTGATTGTCATCAACACCTTTTATTTATTTATTTTTTATTGTTTAACATCAAGCTTTTTTTTTGACTTTAAATTTATTTTATTTTTTCAGTGTTCCAAGATTCATTCCCCATGCCCCACACCCAGTGCTCCATGCAATAGGTGCCCTCGGTACCCACCACCAGGCTCTCCCATCCCTCCAAGTCCCTCAGCCTGTTTCCTGTGTCCAAGTCTCTCATGTTTCGTTTCTCTCCCTGAATCACCCTATTTCACCTTTCCTTTCCTTCTCCTACTGTCCTCTATATTACCCCTTATGCACCACAAGTAAGTGAAACCATGTGATACTTGACTTTCTCTACTTTGGTTATTTCACTCAGCATAATCTCTTCCAATCCAGTCCATGTTGCTACAAAAGTTGGATATTCATCCTTTCTGATGGAGGCGTAGTATTCCATTGCATATATGTACCACATCTTCTTTATCCATTTTCCATTTATCTGTTGAAGGGCCCCTTGGTTCTTTCCACAGTTTGGTGATTGTGGCCATTGCTACAGTGAACATTGGGGTACATATGGCCCTTCTTTTCACTACATCTGTATCTTTGGGGTAAATACCCAGTAGTGCAATTGCAGAGTCATAGGATAGCTCTATTTTTAATTTTTTTTAAAAGATTTTATTTATTTATTTGACAGAGATCACAGGTAGGCAGAGAGGCAGGCAGAGAGAGAGGAGGAAGCAGGCTCCCCGCTGAACAGAGAGCTCGATGCGGGCCTCGATCCCAGGACCCTGAGATCATGACCTGAGCTGAAGGCAGAGGCTTAACCCACTGAGCCACCCAGGCACCCTATTTTTAATTTTTTAAGGAATCTCCACACTGTTTTCCAAAGCGGCTGCACCAACTTGTATTCCCACCAACAGTGTAAGAGGGTTCCCCTTTCTCCGCAGCCTCTCCAATACTTGTTGTTTCTGTCTCGTTAATTTTGGCCATTCTGACTGATGTAAGGTGGTATCTCAGTGTGGTTTTCATTTGAATTTCCCTGATAGCTAGTGATGATGAACATTTTTTCATAACATCAAGCTTTAATTTGTAGCATAGTTACCCTTAAATAAGAAACAAATGGGTAAGAAGGAAAACAGAAACACAGAATCAGCACCAGAATGACTGGATTAAGAAGAGAATTTGAGAAAGAGGATGGGAAAGATGACAGCCTGAAAGGATCAGGAACCGCTTCTATGCACGCTCCTCCAGCTCATGTGTCCTGAATGCTTGGGTTTCCATCAAATCCCCCACTCACCAAGCCCTGTCTTGACATTTTCACATCCTCACCAGAGAATCCAAAGAAAAGAGCAGTCACCAGTCCTATTTCTGTGATTTCTCTCCCGTGTTCATGGAAAAAGAAGTGGAGTCAAGTGCCAAAGGGAGCATCAAACTTGAATCATAAAATAAAATATGTCCCTAGCAGGAAGTTCTTCAGAAGACTGTTGTCTCTTTGATAAGCTTAACCCTAACAGCTGATGAAATGGAAAGGTGATGTGGAGCTCAGGTGAAGGAGAGTTAATGGTTAGTGGACTTTGGATGGAATTATATTGAAGGGCATTTGTCTCCTCACATTTCTTTGGATAAGAATATCTTTATATATCTTTCCAGATTATAGGATCTATATTTATATATAAATATATTTTAGCCAAATCATTTGTGAATTCTAATCTATGAAGCCCTTGCACTATATGGTACACCTGCAGATACATCATACAGTAGATGATGGGAAGATATGTTAATTTTTAAATTTACATTTCAATGTGTATATATTTTTGTGGTTTACCTGCTAGGAATGATGTAAGCTGCCATATGAAGGATGATTTACTTAATAAAATGCCAGTCTAAGATTAAAAGAATTGGAGTCATTGAATTTATTTAAGATGTTTCAAATCAGAATGTTATATTTATCATAGGAAAAATGTTGAGAAGGAATAATACTTACTAAAAAATATTAATAAAATTTGCAAACATCTATAAACTTAGAGGTAGTATGATGCACACCAGAGTGTCATCACTCAGTTTCAGTGATTATCAACATATGGCCAATCTTGTTTGATCCAAATATACTTTCCTCCATCAAGGGATTATTTCGAGGCTACTCCTAGATATCATAGCACCTCATAAATACTTCAGTACATCTCTCTTAAAGGAAAGTTCTTCTTTTAAGAAATGGAACTTCTATATCATACTTAAAAATAACAATTATTCCTTAATATTATAAAATAGTTTATCAGTGTTTGGATTTTTCCCAGTCATTCTATAATTTTTTTTTATTTTTATTTTTTTGTTTGAATCAGGACCAAACAAATTCACATCAAGGGGAATCCACTTTTTTTTTTTATAACAATAGCTCTTAAAAGAATATGCCTTTTAGAGCCTCAAAATCCATTTCTACAGCTACATCTGATGGTTCTGCCTTATCTTTATAGATTTGGTTATCTTTCTTGAAAATGTAATCCTCCTCTTAGGTGTTTTCTTCTGAAGAATTGTTCAGACCAAGGAACCTTCTGAGGCATTCGCTTTCTTTTATGAGCTTACAAAAGAAATGAAACTCTCTAAAGTAAATGGTGACCCAAGAGTCCGATGACATTTAATTTGGGCACTTAACGTTTATATAGTGGCCACAACTACCATGAATCTAAAGTGTGTTCTTTCATCTATTTTATCTTGTCAAAAATTTCGTGACTTTGACCTTTTCTTTTCCCACAATCTCTACATATATAGTAGAATTTTAAAAGTATTTTTGGCAATCAAGATTTTCTTCTGATCCTTGTGTGAAAAAAGAAACATTTATGATCTTGAAAAAAGCATATGTTAACTTCCTTTGAATTCTTCAGATCAGCTAAAAGATGAATTTTGCCATTTTAAGAATATAATATTGAAAAGATCTGTCTTCAAAGTGAACCCATGTAGGAGTACTTTTTTATCTTAGGGAATTTATATTTTTTTAAAGGAAACAGCAACCAAACTCGAAAACCAGTATGTACCCAATGGATCAGGCTTTTCAAAGAACCATGTCTCAAAAAATAGAGCTTTTGATTTCTTAAAATGATCTCTGAAGTCCCATCTTGAAATACATAAATCAACAAATTGAGTTTTAATGGAAAATCAAGGGTGTTTTTTGAAAGGCTCTTGAATGAAGCTTTGAAAAATATGAAGATGGAGAATCATCAGTTTGTTTCAATGGCATTGACTTGACCCCAACATTTTATTTTTAAGTAAGAAAGGACATAGCATCAAGGACAAATGAAGAAAGCAGCTTATTTACAGACAGAACTGGCACATCCCCGCACCCCCCCACCCCCGTGGGCTTTCCTGTAAGTTGGCTGAATGTCCTGCCTGAGCTCGGGGCTCCGAAAATCATGCCATGTTCTGCATCCACTTGAGGATAGTTGTAGTTGCCTCTTTGTAATTGTCATTATATGTTTACCTTTTGCCTATAAAACAATAGAATGGATGAGGCCATCATATTGGATAGCACATTCTATACAGTTTTGCTATGGATTTCCTCCAATCCATTTAATAACGTTAAAAGTATAAAAACAAATGGATATCATGTACACTAAATCTTTGCAAAGCAATTTTGTGAGACTCACTATGTTATTATTCCCACGTACAAGTGGAGGATCCGAAACTGTGGGGGTCGAATGGGCAGCTGGTGTTGCAGTCAATGGCAGGGCTGTTCCTCAGTTTCGGTATTAGCTACAAATCCCATGTGCATTCTGCCTCATGGTGCTGCTTCTCATGCTTTCAACAGAAGAAAAAGGAGAAATGCAAAATGAAAATTGTGTATTCTTCAGACGAGGAAGAGCTTTCCTTTCAGTAGGAAAAATGGAAGAAATAAGTCATTAAGCAGGAGAAAATTGAAAGTAACTGGTAAAATGCCAGAAAATTAAAATGGCAAATCTTTTTAGAGTGTGATAGGACCTTACATTTATGATTGTGACTCCACGTTTCGCTCTTCTGTGTGTTCTTTCAATGTGGGAAAAAAGGTAATTACTAGCTGGTTTGCTCCGTTTCCTACATTGGGTAATTACAAAGAATAGTTATTGAGAAAGAAAGTTATTTTTCAGCTAAGGTTATGCCAGTGTGTCATAATGAATAAAAGACTTTATTAAATCTTAAATTTAAATAGATAATTGAGTAATATATATTATTCCTTAATTTTGAGTGTGTAGGTCTTTCATTTATGACCCTGGGAATATTTAAATCCTCTGTGTACAGAGAGGATGAAAAAGAGAAACTTTAAGTGTCTTGTTATGTCCACAGTGTGCTTCTTGTGTCTGACTTGGTTTCATCCACATCATGGCCTGGAATCTTTACTTTTTGGTTGCCAGCATAGTTCTGCTTAAGGTGTGTGTGTGTGTTTATGTGCTCATGTAAAGACTTCAAAATTTCCCTGAATCTGGGATGCTATACAGTAGTGATTTCATTTTATATCATTGCAATTGGTCCTCTCTGGGGATCACTGTAATTGAAAGAAATTATATTCTTATTTTTAGTGACATATGATATTGATTGATAGAAACTAAAAAAGAAAATTAAGGTTGTGTGTATGCAAACTCTTCAGTTCGAATAATTAGCATGGAAGTGTCCACCCCTCAGTAGGGTTTTATGTGAAAATGTTACCTAAAAATGCTGGTTTTTTAGTACTTAGGTTCCACGGATTATCCTGTTGGGGGCCATCTGTCCTGTGCGAGGCCGACCTGTGTGCCTGCCTTTCCTGCCGGGCCTGGGGTTTTCCCATGGGTTATGCCAGCTTAGCCATACAGGTGTTCTAGAGGAGCCCATGGAGGTGTGTTGCCCGAGGGAGGGAAGATCAAGACTTGGCATTGAACTCTGCACCCAGAACACCTCTGCAAGGACTTCATACTAAAGACAGAGGCGGAACCCACTGAATGCTGGGCTACACATTCAAAGTACACATTTTTGAAGTATCTCCTTGCGTTCTTTCATTCCATTAAATGGTTACTTCAGTTAGTCTGCAACTTCAGCATTTGAAATGCTTTTTCATTGACACTGCTAGATATTCACCTCTTTGGGCTGTTCTTCCCACATTGAATCTGCTCTAACTTAGAAATGTTTCTAATACTGTTTTTCTTTTTTCTATAACTTATTGCTTTTTTTCTTTTAAGCCATCCACTGTTTCATGTGCCCCTTTAATATTTCTGAGTTTTTATTTTTAATTTATTCTGTGAGTGTTTAGTTCCTTTCTATTTCAAAACTTTCCTATTTCTTTAAATGTACTGAATTGTTTTCATACTCTTAAGTTCTTCCTTTACATTTTATGAGATTTTTATCTTTCTTATTTTAAAGGAATCATCCATATTTCTTTGATTTTCTTCCTATTTAATACTCAGCTTTCAGAACTTTCATGTTCTTCACTTTTTAGGTTATTTTATCAATATTTTTGTTTTAGGTGTCATACTTATTTTAAATAATTCTATTTCTTTTTCTTTTCTTAAATAAAAATTACATTTGGTAGGTTATGACAGAAGGAAGTGTGGCTGCAAAGAAGCTAGCACTTGGGAGGTTCACATTTTAAAGGGAGATAGCTGGGGAATTTTCCTTTCATTATTTGTCCCCAAAGCCATTCCTCCCAGTTCCCTTTATAGATCTTCTCTCTTTCCTAATATCAGTGTGCTGGATGTTTCTCTGGGATGCTCAGACTCCTAGGCTCATTATCTGATTTAGGATGTTTGTGATATTTACAAACATTATGTGCACATGAACTTTCAGTGTAGCGTTCTTCTTTGAACCCAAGCATGATTCCATTGATGGGACAAAAATAGTTTGAAAAATGTTTTATGACAAAATAAACATTACATTTTGCACAACCTCTGTTGACAGTATTTGCAATGGCATGAAGTATAAATAAGCAAGATCTAAATGTAAAGGTAGGATAAATCCTTCTTTTTTTTTTTTTTTTTTTTTTTTTTTTTTTTTTTTTTTTTTTTTTTTTTTTTTTTTTTTTTTTTTTTTTTTTTTTTTTTTTTTTTTTTTTAAGATTTTATTTATTTGACAGAGAGAAACACAGCCAGAGAGGGAACACAAGCAGGGGGAGTGAGAGAGGGAGAAGCAGGCTTCCTGCCGAGCAGGGAGCACGATGTGGGACTCGATCCCGGGTCTCCGGGATCATGACCTGAGTTGAAGGCAGTCGCTTAACCAACTGAGCCACCCAGGCGCCCCAGGATAAATCCTTCTTGCGAGGACTGAGTTGAAGTTGGAAAACTACCAGGAGGCTCTGAGTTTCCTGACAAATATACCTGAGACTCAAGGGACATGCCCTGTCTTTCCCTTAGAAGTAATAACAGTTCATTATTCACTTATTCAGTGTTTGTGGTGACTTTATGAAACATCATTACTGTGAGTACCAAGAATGGACTATATATATTTAGAAGACACATAGGGAGCCTGTTGTGTGGCTTAGTCGGTCAGGTTGCCTTTGCCTCTGCTCATGATGTCAGGCCTTGTATGTAGGGTTCTCTGCTCAGCGGGGAGTCTGCCTCTTTTTCTCTCTCTGTGCACTCTCTCTGTCTCTCTCAAATATATAATTAAATAAATAACATCTTTAAAAAAATCTTTAAAAAAAGACACATGGCACAGAAGCGTGTGTGTGAGGCGTCTAGCAGTATTTCTACGGTGAGTGGTCTCTTATATGCTTGCCTTGGTTTAGTCTACATTCATTTTTAGATCATCTTAAAAAGTCATCCTGCATAAGCTTCCCTCAGCTACCTGCTAGAGTTCTATAGGGCTAACAAATCCTGACCAGGACTGGAGTGATTCCTGATAGAGACTTTTAGCTGTCTCAGTTGGATGGGTCCATCTGTAGAGATAGCCCAGGACGATTACATTGATTATTTAAAACAACAACAACAACAACAAAAAAAAACAAAAAAAACAAGGAGTAAAAATATTCCTTTCATGAATTGCTTGTTGGCATTGGGCTTTCTGAGAAATCTGAGACATGATCTCAGAATCTGAGAAATCTGAGAGTTTTTGTGTTCCACTGGTCTCTCTAGGATAAGCACAGAAAGCCATTTTGCAAAGTTGAAAAGTTCCCAGGCAATCCAGACCACAAGGAGCTTAGGGCATAAATAATTTTTTTTTTTTTTTAACTTGACAGTTCCTTTGTATTTTCCTCTCGTGTTTGCTTGACTTTGAGGACTCAGTGAAGGAAAATCAGAGACATTGGTCAAGATCCCCCACTAATCTTCATCCTCACTGATGGGAGTTCCCATAACAACAAGGAACATTTCCCCTGCCTTTCTGGACCTCCTCTCCTCATTACACCTGCCCCATGGTAGACCGTAGGACTTCTCACCTGTGTGAATTGCCCTTGATTTCTGCTCTAATACTTTTACTTGGTTTAGGAATTATCTAGACTCTTACTTTCAGCTGTCTGATAGGTGATCTCTTATTTTATAGGGAGTGAACCTCATCCATCAGATATAATGATGACAGATGACAGATGACAAAAATGCTGAGTGGCAGGACCACTCTTTTTTTTTTACATCTGATAGATTTTCCAGATTCAGTCTTTCAGTGATTGATACTCTTTCCTAGAATACAGCTTGTTCTTGTCCCCAAACGGAAACTCAGAGAATGGGATGAAACAAACCAAAAATTTATTCAGCATATTCAAGGATTTAGATTGATGCCCTTTTACCTCCCACCCAGTGCAGTCATTAGGTAATTAGCAGGAGAAGAGTCATTGGTTATTTTACTCTGTCAGACACCCAGATCCCTGGCTCTTTTGGTAAATATCTGCTTCTTGTGGTCTTGGTTTCCCTGAAAGCTGATCATAATTTGTTTCGATATTTCAGTGATTCCTCACTCTGTGGATATCGGACATTTTGGATAATCTTTTAAATATTACTTACTCACACATGACAGTTTAGTAAGACATCAGAGTGCTTGAATTGGCAGGGGGATTAACAATGTGTCACTTCCTTTTTTTTTTTTAAGATTTTATTTATTTATTTGACACAGAGAGAGATCACAAGTAGACAGAGAGGCAGGCAGAGAGAGAGGAGGAAGCAGGCTCCCTGCTGAACAGAGAACCTGATGAAGGCCTTGATCCCAGGACCCTGAGATCATGACCTGAGCTGAAGGCAGAGGCTTAACCCACTGAGCCATCCAGACGCCCACCACTTCCCTCTTTTAAGCAAGAAGAACATTGCTTCCCCAAGGTCAAATCCAGAATGCAAATACCAGCTGTACATATCTTTTCTTGGGAAGACTTCTTATTTTGGTTATTTCTTTGCTGTCTTATAGATCCAGGAGGCAGAAAAGCCTTTCATTGGTGATCAGGTACTTCCCGCTGTTTCAGGGTTAAATTGTACAAATAAATCAGGATCTTTCATATGTAAAAAAGATGTCTACAGAAGGAAGCACTGGAAATCCACATTGATTTGTTTGTCCTCTGGAATCCTATTGATAATAAACTTATGAAAACCTTGAAAATGATCAGTTTTCTAAGAGGCCAAAGTATGAGATATATATATTTATACTAGATAAAGAAAATAAATGATAAAAGTATTATTTAAAAAATGCTTTACTAATTTGACTTTTCAATTTAATTTTAAGGATGTCATTAAAGAAATGTAAAGTGTAATCTTCAGGTTCGTTGAAAAACTTCTATAGGAAATTAGGTGTTCAGAAAAATGATCCATTAATTAAGCTAGGACTTATAAAATTGTTTTGATAACTATCAGAGAATTTCCTGTCTGAGATTCTATTTTTCTGATAATTGTCATGCAAACTGAAAATTGCGTCACAGAAATTGCTTCTTATTCTTACAATTAAAAAGAGTAAAATTATATACTTCTATTTTTTGACAGTTTCAAAATTGTAGTATGATTGCTACAATACCTTCAGCTGCCTCTCTAACCCTCTGTGTTGCCAAATTAAAGATTTAAAATGTAAAATGCATTAAAAGACTCTACTGTAAGGTCTAAGTTTTCAATAGGACGAATGGTTATTCTCAAAATTTATACACACATATGACAAGAGGCACCATCCTGTCGAGTTATGCAATCTGTTTCAGTATTGATTTCTTATGTTTTATTTTATGCTTTCGATAAAACCAATTTTCAAGAGCACATTACTGAAGCATATTGGTTTCTTCAGAACTGCAACAAGGATAAGGGTCAACTGTCTTCTTGTGTGTGTGTGCATGTGGGTGTGAACATATATGGAATAATTTACTTATATACTAGTTTTCATAAAATTTGCATGAATTTTAGAGAAGTCTGAGAGGTAGCCTAAAAATAGTCATTGCAGAGCCCTTCTTTGGGTGACAAGTTAGGGAATGAAATGTAACATGGAATAAAATCTTACTAAAGGAGTTTGGTAAGTAGTGAAAAGGAAGGGAGAATTCATCACTAACAGTAAAAGAGTTTCTGCAGTACTCAGTAACTACTCATTGTTTCATTGGCTGGAAATACTGTGTGAGCGAGACCCAAGGAGTGTTATGACACTGAGTTATTCATTCTTCTTACAAAGCCCTTATGCTAGCACTGGGTCAATAATTAGAACAGTTGGGATGGTCTTCTGATCTGATTAGATGCTCTTCTTTTTATGCAACTTCAGTTTCTTTTTAAAGAGATTTCATACATATGATTTATTCATGCTAAAGGAATAAGAATAGTACATTGAATTTTATCGCACTTGTGACTATACTGCAGAGAGATACCACATGCAATTTTATCTTCACAACAAAGCTCTTTGGAACTCAGAAGTTTGCATTTTATTTAAAAATATTATTTTTGTGGGGCGCCTGGGTGGCTCAGTGGGTTAAAGCCTCTGCCTTCATCTCAGGTCATGATCTCAGGGTCCTGGGATTGAGGCCCGCATGCGGCTCTCTGCTCAACAGGGAGCCTGCTTCCTACTCTCTCTGCCTGCCTCCCTGCCTACTTGTGATCACTCTCTCTGTGAAATAAATAAATAAAATCTTAAAAAAAATATTATTTATGTGTTTAAGTGGCACATGTGTGATCATGACTGTTCATGTCATGTTTTTGCCCCCACGAGGACATTTCCCATAGGTAACCACTGTTGACAGTTTTCCATCAATTGTTTCTTAATTTTTCTAAAATTTCTGAAACATCTATTAATTAGGGACCTCAGTGTTTATAGATAGCATATATATTTGCACAGGTAAATGTTTGCATACATTTTGATAGAGGTCTTTTATTTCTTTCTTTACTTACCAACCTGGATTGTACTTTGTATTTTATACTACAACTTGCCATATAGACCGGATTTGAGGCCATCACTGTAAACTGGGACATTTACATATGGTTTAATTTTTTAGAGGTTTCATTCTTTTGTAGAGATGTTCCTAATTTATTTTATGAATTGTTCCTCCACTGATACATATGCTGCTTCTATTTTATTGTTATAAAAATGCTACACATACATTTATCTATCTGATTATATGTCATTTTAAAGATATTTTGTGGCTCACCTATCCCAGTGGTTCTGTTAGACGGCATTCTTGGATGAGACTTTTAAGTCATGAAGTCTTTCACAGTCAACACTTGAGAGCTGCTGTGAAGCGGTCTGCCCCCAAACATTATTCCATCTGTACTCTCAAACACATTCTACAAACATTTACTCTCTTCCACCCTTCTGTTAACAGGAGTTCTAATCAATCTCTAGAGTTTGATTCAGTCTGCATTCTGTTGTTTTGTTTGGATTTTTTCTCATTACTAGTGAGTTTGAGCAGCTTTTCAAGTTTTTAATAGTCATTTGTATTGTCACTGTTTTGGTTACCTATGGATAGATAGTCCTGCTTATTATTTCATTGTTTTCCCCTTTGGTGTAGTAGTTTGTAGTAGTTGCTTAGATATTCAGAATATTAAATGTTTGTCTTCTATTTGTGTCATAAGTATTTTCTCCTATACTTTTGCTTATTATGCTTCTGTTACGCTAAAATTTTTACATGTACGATACCTAATTTTTTTTTTGCAATCACACTTTTTTTCTCCCTCTCTCTTTGTACTTTGTGAGCTGCTGAAAAGTTATTTTTTATAACAGAAATGATGACTGTGTTATATATATTTTCTTCTGTCATTTTTAGAAGTCAGTTCTTCAAACTGTTGGGAATTAATTTGTGTTTGGCATAAGGTATTGATCTAACTTTATCTTTATACTAATGTAGAGTCCATTGTTCTAATCTCACTTATTAAATTATTTCCCCATTGGGGTAAAGTGCCACTTTTATCATATGCTTAGTTTCTTCTTTAATCCTGGTCTTTTCCTAGATTTTAGTATGTTTCATTGATTTGATTTGCTAATTTCTGCCCTGACTTTAGACTTTAAAAATTCTACATCTTTAGATAAATTAAAAACCAGTACCTGCTCTACTTCTCTCCCCTCCCACCATCCTCCACGTTTGGCTAGCTTTGCAGATGTTAGCTCCTAGGTGTGTTTTAAAATCAGGATGTCAGTCACCCTAAAAAAATCTTGTTGGGATTGCAAATGGACCTAAATCAACTCTATCATCTAGTGTTGATGATTGTCACAAACTTTTGCTTATTTCTAAGAACGTGACTCTGACTAGGAAGAAAACTTAGTGCTCATCATATAGCCTTTTTAATATACTTTCTATTTACTTCTTCATTTTGCGGATTAAAATTATTTAGAGTTTTGAATTTCTTGACATTTGTTTTTATATGAAGAATGAGTTATGAATCTTAGTTTTTTTTCCTTCAAAATGGATAACCAATTTTCCCAGTTGCTCTTATTGTATACTCAGTCATTTCCTGACCATTTTGAGTAGAGATCTAGAATTTTCATCAGGACTGCTCAAAAGGTGATTCCTCCAAGATGACTCCCACTCAAGGAGTCAAGTACTCAAGTAGAGAATCAGGTTTTCCAGGCTCTACCTTAAGTTGCTTGAATAACTGAGTCACTTTGTCAGGGACTCAAAAGACTCATGAGCATGTCAGAATCTCTCTCTATATATATTTTAAAGAAGCTCCATGCATATATTTCTGCCATTGTATATGGACAGACTGTGGGGCGGGTTGCATGCAGCCCCCTCTGAAGGGAGACTTTACTGTTAGCCATCTGCAAGAGCTTCAGAAAGCAAAGAGTTCTGTTCTTAGTTTTGGGCAGAATAAACATCTCAATATTACTTGATAGTTTACTATTAATCTTTGTTCTTAATACAAACACATTTTTGTTCTTGGTGCATTTTCCTACCAGCGCAAAGCTGGTCGGTTGCTTTGTTTCCCGGAAGTACGTTATGCAATTTATGAGGCCAGTAAGAGACAAGGTGACTTAAAAATAAATATATTTCATAAAATGAAGAAAAGTTTCTTTTCTTCTTTTTTTAAATTAGGAAGAATGATGAATGTTAACACCTGCACTTGAAATTTTCCAGAGTAAAATAATATTTCATAATTTCTGGAAAAGACCAGAATTCTTAAAAGTATTGTCTAGGTAAGAATGACACTTAAATTTCAATGGAAGTGTTTTGGGTTAGTCAGACGGAAAAGCTCCAGGCATTTACATACTGATTAAGAAAAATGGAGAATGAAATATAAGTAATCCTGGGAAAACAAAACCAGAAACAATTGTATCCAGTAGTAAATGTTTGTAATGACTGAATCAGGATTCTAAAAATGTACTCGTTCGGCAGGACACAATGGCTGTAACAGAATGAAAACTGATTAGGAGAAAAGTATGTACAAGATGAGGGAGGGAAGAATTACTAGTAGAGATGAACGGGATCTGTGATGATGTCACTGGCATCTGAGCCGCTCCAATACACGTGTGTGACCAGCAGTCTTAGTGGCTACGGAGGCACCCAAACCAGACATGTTAAGGGAAGCTTTGTTCCGGTTGCCTTAGGAGGCTCACGGACTCTTCAGGACCTGCTGGGTAATGAAATGTAGTTGCAGTATTTCTGCTGCGTCCCGTGCCCATTCTCAGGCTCCTGAGCTTGGGCAGCATTCAGCACAGCTGAATGATCCTCTATTCCTGAAACACGGTCTTCATCTGGCCTCAGACACTGGCTTACCTCCTGGCTTCTGGGCCTTCCTTCCTCAGGCTCCTCTGTGGTTTCTCGTTGCTTGCCTCACTCCTAGGTGGTGGAGCATGCAGGGCTTCATCTGATCCCATCAGTCTTGGAGCTTAACACACCATCTGCGTGCAGATGACCCTAAATTTTAATCTCCAACCTCGCCTCTCTCCCAAGTGTCAGATTGCATATCCCACTTCTCCTTAGGAATCTCCACTTAGATAAGTGCCTCAAACTTCATGTTTCCAAAGTGGAGTTCCTAGATAACCCCACCAAGCCTGCTCTTTCTTCTCTTCCTTGGGTCAGTAAATGGCAGCTCCATCTTTCCTGCTATTTGAAATAAAAGCTTTGGGTTCATCCTTTCCTCTTCTCTTGCAGGGACCATGTTCTATCACCATCAGGAAGTTCTGTTGGCCTCGCCTTAAAAAATACCTTCTGCTTCGAACAACTTCTTTATCATCTGCTCTGCTACCATTCTGATCAGCTCCTCCAGCCAGCGAAGTCTTTACTATTGAAATAGTCTTCTACCTGGTTTTTCAGCTTCAGGCCTTGCCCTCTCCTCAGGCTGCATTCAAGACAGCAGCCAGAGCGACCCTGTGGAGACACGTCAGCTTATGACACTTATCTGCCCCAAACCCTCTCCTTCCATTTCATCCAGAATAACTGCCTTACTCCTTACACAGCAGCCTGCTCGCCCACTGCTGGCGACCTCTCAGGCTTATCTTTTGTTACTTCCCCGTCCTACACACCCCACTCCAGTAACATCGCCTGCTTGCTCTTCCTCAAGCATGCCACACGTGCTCCTACATGAGGATCTTTGCCTTTGCCATTCCTCACTCCTAGAACACCTCCACCCGTGAAGTTTACTGTAGACTTGGTTGTGACATAGCAGAGATAGGTTGGAGGGGATCCCACTATCGGGATACTTGAACTAATTGAATACGTAAGGCCCTTTCTACTTTTGAGACTCCAACTTTATTAGTGGAGGAAACAGATTGTATACTGAGTTTCCATTAGATAATGAACAGCTTGAATGTGCCTGATTAAGATGGAAACAATTTCCTTGTATAAAAGTAGTTCTTAAACGTGTTCTTTTAACAGAGAATACTTTTTTTTAAAATTTATTTATTTGACAGAGAGAAACATAGCCAGAGAGGGAACACAAGCAGGGGGAGTGAGAGAGGGAGAAGCAGGCTTCCTGCCAGCCAGGGAGCCCGATGTGGGACTCAATCCCAGGTCTCCGGGATCACGACCTGAGCCAAAGGCAGTCGCCTAACCAACTGAGCCACCCAGGCGCACCCACAGCGAATACTTTTTAAAACTAACTTTACCTGGAACTTCATCTCCGGTATGTGTCAATGAAGGTGGATCTACTTGGGGCTCCTAATAGACTGAGAAACACCTATGTGTCCATCACCCTTATAAGACAGATAGGTGGCCACTGGGGAGTACCTACAAGAACCCACTGTTAAATGCTTTGGCTGTCCCCCATGGAGTGCTTTGGGGTCTGTGAAATGACTTGAACTCTCATCATTTTAGGGTAGCTGGCTCTGAGGAATCTGGGGCAATCTAGTTATTTGAGAGAGCAGGAAAATAGTTAAACTTTATTTAAAATAGCAGCATTACATTGTATAAAGAGTAGTGTCAGAAAAGGGGCACCTGGGTGGCTCAGTCACTAAGTGCCTGCTTTCGGCTCAGGTCATGGTCCCTGGAGTCCCAAGATCGAGCCTTCCACTGGGCTCCCTGCTCGGCAGGAAGCCTGCTTCTCCTCACTCTTCCTGCTTGTATTCCCTCTCTAGCTGTGTTTCTCTCTGTCAAATAAATAAATAAAATCTTAAAAAAAAGATTAGTGTCAAAAAGAGTAGGAAAAAGTCTATGCAGAATATGATACTACCCTTAAGAAAAAAAAAAATCCAGATGTCAGAGCTGTCCAGTTGCTGGTGATCCCCATGTTTTGTAATTAGTGGATTTTGTAAGATTCAGATACAAGAAGAAGAGCTGATTTATGGTAAGAATGATCATTGATTAGTGGTCTTTCATCCATTTCCTCCAGCTAAGCTACAACAGTAACGTTTTTTCGAAGGGGGATTTTCCAATATCTGTGGTGGAAAGATAATGATCAACCTAAAATCTTGAGAGAATGATCACTTCTGCATGTGATGGAAAACACACGGCCCTAAAACTTTTCTTTGGCTTTTATCAAGCGGTCATTCCCACAGTCAATATCCTGTCACTGTTAATCAGAGACCATTTGTGCCATAGCTGATTCATCACTCTGCAAAGCTCCTGCGGAGAGATGCAGCGCCGTCCGTGCCACGGCTCAGAAGAGACTGAAAGTCAGTTTTCAAAGGCCCCGCCACACACTGACGGTGACCCAAGCTGTGCTCCCTCCATTAGTGCTGTTGGGTCAGAAAGCTAATTAAAAGTCTCTGCTGGCGCGAATGTGTGTTTTGTGTTCTAAAATACGTCGTCTCTGGATTGAAAGCACCGAAACCAGCCTTTGACTCGACTTTGTTTTCACGTGTTCGTTGATTCTGACCCTAAAAAATGCTCAAGTTCTGTCCTTATTGGACCCAAATGTTGCTGAGTCAGTTTGATTTCAGCCTGGAAAAAGTTTCTAATCATGTGCACAAAAGCCAGGAGAACAGTCATTTCAGTCTCATTAATGGCTAAAGGAAAATTGAAATCACAACTATGATTTAGCTAGTTACCTAATTATCTGTTTTCAAATCCTACTTTTCTGGAACCTCACAGAAAACCCTTCAATAATTTTATCCCTTAAAGGTAAGCTTGATGGTCCATGAATGAACTTATGGGGACCAAATACTTTGCAATTGATTTATGAATATTTTCCAGGGATGGAAATGGAAGAAGTTAATAAGACATGACACTGAAAAATAAAATGACTTTTAAAAAGCCCACCACCCTGTGATGTAAATTTAAGTCACAAATTTTTGGGTAAATGGATTATAAGTACTAGTTTTGGTGAATTAACTGCTACTTCCATATTTTCTGTTACAATGGCCCAATATAAAGTTTTTTTTTGAAGGAGACATTGAAGGGCTGGGTTAGATCATACAGTGAAAACAGTAGATGGTTCACACTGTCAGTTTTGTGTGTGGAATTATATATGGAGACCTTCTCACTCCATTTGAAGATGCTAAAAATAGGAATTGTTGGCACAGTTCCCACAGAGTGCTCCCCGAGCTACCAGGTAACATGGGAGGTGGGGAGGCCCCAGCTGAGAAGAGTCAGGAGATGCCGAGTGAGTCTTAACTATAGCCTGAGAAGAAGATGACTGTAGGTTGATTTCTAAAGATCCATGTGACTAACACATGTGTGCAGGGCCTTTGAAAGAAATATCATGCTGTACTTTTCTGCCTTCTTTGCAATAAATAAGGAAAATAAGTAGGAACAAAACCAGAATTGGACTTTTATGGAAATTTTTCTCCATAAAAAAAATTAAGCATAAGTAAGTACAGACTGGCAAAGGGAACTGGGTAGATTTTTTAAAAAAGATTTTGTTTATTCATTTGAGAGGGAGAAACACAGAGTACAAGCAGACAAAGGGAGAGGGGCAGAGGCAGAGGGAGAAGCAGACTCCCCGTTGAGCAGGGAGCCCCAGGTGGGGCTCGATCCCAGAACCTGGAGATCATGACCTGAGCCGAAAGCAGACACTGAATGACTGAGCCGCCCAGGAGCCCCTAACTGGGTACATTTGCTTGCGTATGGGTTTGTTTGGATTTCTTTAGTGCTGTGTGTGTGCAGGGGTGGAGACCTCACAGCAAGAGACCATGGTAAAAAGTTTTGAATGATTTTTATTGAAAATTGAATAATTTTTAAAGTATTTTCTTTATTACTGTATGAAGAGGAACCACTGATTATTCAGTGTTTTGTTTTTGTTTTTGTTTTTTTTTTGGTAAAATTTATAGAGTATTGAACCACTGTCTTACATCTTGTGGAGCTGACACCAGTGTTGTATGTTCGACTACAAGGCAGAGGTCTGGGGAAGGCTACTGAGCTCAAGAACACACCGGACGACTGTGTTGCCGGGGCCTGGGCACGCGCTGTCCCAATCACTTCTGCTCGGCACCGTGGGCACAGTGCCCAGAACACCGATCCTTCCTCCGGGTAGTGGCTGCCTCGCCGTTTGCCTTTTTTGTTTCTGCTGATTGGGCTGTCAGACAGGTTAACTTCATTGTGTTGTGCTTCTGACGGTGACCCTTAACCTTCCCGTTTTCTCTGAGATCTCTCGGTGCCCCTAGAATATCTATACACATGTGTGAGTGACTGGGGATTTTTGTGTAGAGATGTTACTTTCCCTCGGTGACCTTGCTTACTGTTTCCCTGAGAGAATAAAAGCAGTCAGAAGGGAATTTCCATGCGTTTTCATTCTCCCGTTTACTTACTGACCAGAGTGGCCCCTGTGGCCCCTGCCTTCCCCTTTACCTGTGTTGAGCCCTCTCTGCTTCCAGCCCAGGCCCCAGCTGTGAGCTCCCTGAGGACGCCAGCCCAGCAGCCCCCCTTCTCTTCCACATCCCTTCACTAGCTCTTCCCCTCCTGCAGAGCAGCGTGGAGGAACATGTGCCCCCCCAGTATCCCATGGTCTCCTCCCCAGCTACTCAGCCCCTCCTGCCACCTTCCCGCCTGGGTACCGAACACGCCAGACCTCTGCCACTTTCAAGGTGTGTGTGTTCATTGCACCCAATGACTTGAATGACCCCTCCCCCCGTCCCCCCAGACCCTTGACTGTTGTTTAAATGCCACCTTCTCACTAAGACTGATTATTCATCCCTTTATTTAAAATTGCAACCTCCTTCCACTTTATAAAACTCTTGGTTCCCTTTCTGCCTAAGTTCATCCCATAGTCAACATCCCTGTCTACCATGTTAGGTATTTTCTTTTGTTTCTTGAATTCCAGCTTCTGTCCTCTGCCCTCAACAGCCACGCAGCTACGGGCCCTGGAACGGAAGCTGCCGAGGTGCTCTTGGTCTGGTCACCATCCTATCCCAGCACCTGCGGAAGTCACCTCACACACAGAGGGCACTCGATCAGGGTTTGATGATTTAGAGAATTACACATCAGAGAAAAAAATTGCCTGCTTGTCCGACTTTCCCCAGTTTTGGGTGCATTTTACATATTTTCTGTTTGTGTTTCATAGCTGTGATTAACTTACTCCTTTTCCATTGTTCCTCAAGGAGAGACTCAGGAATCCTTTCAGTAAAATCCAGGGAAATTCCTTTATATTTATTACATATTCTTCATTTTATATTTTATTATTTAGTGTGTATTCATAACCTAAAAATGTTTGCATTTTCTTGAAACATATTCTAAGCAATTTCAACAGTGTGTCGTCATC
>PITA01000430.1:107348-222151 GCA_004023965.1 Spilogale gracilis | reverse complement strand
AGCCCCGGGAACACACCTGCCTGTGTGACACAGCGGGCCTGCTGCCCGAGAGGAACAGGGAACGCGAGCATCTGCCTGTGTTGCTCAAGCAGCCGCAGCCCCAGCCACCTTGCAGCCGGCTCATCTCTTTCCTCGGGGTCGTGTCGCGGTTCCGGGGTGAACACAGGCGAGGCGATTCCACACCAGCAAGCCAACACGGCAGACCACAGAGGCCATACAAAATAGAGCAGTGTGTTCCTTTTTTTCCCCTTTCCTCTACACTGGGTTCAGGAAATGGGTTTTTAATTTTAAAATAGGGACAATTTCAGGTGACATTAATGGGAACCAAGAGCAAGTGTGTCTGTGACCACGTGCGAGGTCCCGATCTAAAAGCTTCACAGTTTGGATCCGCGGACGACCGTGTGTGTTTGGAGGCGGTGTTTCGGGGCCCCTAGCGGGTATGCTGAGTTTATACGCAGGTGATGATGACTTGCTGGACGAGGAGCCTCCGGTCCCCCGGGCAGGGCTGGCAGCCAGCTCCCTCAGCAGCTGCGTTCCCGCTTTGGGGAAAGTGAAAACCTCAAACTCAGGATCAGACTATGGGTGTGAACAGGGTTGTCGAATGCCTGCAGCCACTTAGAAGAGCTGTTTTTTCATCATAGGGGAGTGCTATTCCTATTCCCATTTTACAGATAGGGAAGCAGAGGCACAGAGAGGTGAAGAGACTTGCTCTTGTTTCTGTTTCTACTACTTGGCGGTGGTGGGATTTGAACTCTGGTGATCCAGCCCTAGCATCTGGGCTCTGGACCCCTGGAGCATGTGGCGTCCTAAGGGACAGTGCCTTCCTCTCTCTTATCTGGCTGTGCCCGCTTCCTCTGTGTTGGCCATACTTCTAGCGAAGTGATTCTATGAGCTTGTCCTCAGATTGGTCACCGAGTTGTTCATCATGCCTTAACACTCATCCTTTTCTTTCTGGATCTTGTTCTCAGACCTCACAGCAGGAAAACACTAGCTAACATGTTAGGAGATGTCAGTGACGGACTGTCTTCCTTTTATGTCCTTTTCCAGACAGTGCCTTCATTCTGGAGAGGGGTCCCTTGAGACAGAGTTGAGGCGTGAGGCTGGGATAATTGTATGTATGTGATTTTGCTGATTTCAAACCAAATATATTTAACATAGAACCTGGTCTAAATATCCAGGGTCAGTTTGCAGAGGGCAATTAATTCTCTTAACCATCCATAGACTGTGGATATTTTTGTGTCGTCTTCGTTGTGGATAGGCAAATGGTTTCAGTGATGTGTGTTTTCAGTGACTCAGTAGTATAAAGATTCGGACGATGCTTAATTTTAAAATCTCTGAGAAAACTTGTGACCATTACTCTTCTGTGATAATAAACACAAGATCTAATATTTATGTTTGAAAACATGTTTGCTTTTCTTTTCACTATATTAGAGGCAGTCAGGGACTAAATTTAACCTGTTAGTTGGGCTTGGGAAACATACTCTGTATACTGAAAGAAAAATAAGAGGTCTTTCTCTGAGTCTAGCACATTAGTATGGGGAAGATAAACCATAGAATTTTCTGGAATGATCCTCTTATGCCATTGTAACAGGTAGAACTCTTGGGGGCAGCAGGATGCTACTAAATTCTCAAATTTGGAGAAATATAAAACTGTTTTCTGCTGGGCGTCTAGGCAGCCTGTATCTGGTGTGGTCTCCCATGCTGTTTCTTCCTACCTCGGTAGTCTTCCAATAATTGGCCAACACAGAAGATTCCAATGAGACACATATCATCACGGTACACTCCTGTGAATTTTTAATAGGTTTTACACAGACTTGTTCTCTATTTTGAAGTACTCTGTAAGGCGAATGTCAAAATAAATTAAAAGTTTGATCCTACCAAGCATGCAGATATACTCAGCTTTCTTACCCTCTTGTGACAAAAAAGGAACATTTACTGACAATTGCTCTCTATTGTTCTGCCTGACCTTTTGAAGGCTTTAGCTGTAATAATATGTTAAATTACAAAAACTGTCATCCTAAGTAAAAATTATAGATTTTTGCATGGATTCTTCTGAACTGTAATTGATTGTCTAACATGGAAACCATGCTATGTGAATTATTTGGCACAGTGCTAATATTGGCTAATTTAGAAGGTAATTATAATCAGCACGGATTCTTTCAACTGCACTTATGAACTTAGCCTCAGTGGGAAAGCATATAGGACTCCCCGCAGTGCAGAAATCACTTGGTTCTTTGGAAGACATATAGTCCAAGTTTTTAATTATATTCGGCTGGAGTTCTTTTTAATTTTGTCTTACTAAAAATGAATGGATTTTAATATGACAAAGGTGATGCTCACATAGTAAAGGAAGCACATTAAACAGAGTTTATAAAACTTCCCACTGAGATGAGCGTTAGCATTAAAACAAGAAAAAGGCTGTTCTCTACGTTAAACATTTGATTCAAGTGACAACCAGAATACAATTTAAATAGCATCTTGATAGCATAAGCTTATCATATTTCAGATGTGTACTGTACTCACCTGTTTACACAGTCTGTGTGGCCTCCAGAAGAATTTATTTGCTGGAGTCCTAGGGAAAAAAGATCCAAACTTCCCACCCCAGATCATGAGAAGAGAGCCGTTAGTTTTCCATGACTTAAGCCAAAGAGCTGGTATTGGTATTTCCTCCTCTAAAAGCAGCATGAAGAGAAAATTCTGGTCTTGTGGTCATATTTCAGACATAGATAATGATAAATTTCAGAAAAATCTCATGTCCAGAAATATAAAGATACTGTATTTTCCTGACATGTGAAATATACAAATGAGTGGCACTGATTTGCTAACAACAAATACAGTTGGGGTTTCATAAAAATAAGAAACTTTGCTTTTTAGTATAAGAATGGTGGTTAGAAGTGATGAATATGGTCACCACAAGAATGTAGTTTGGGAAAGATAGCTAGTTTTTGAGGCTTCAAGATTGCTCTTGAAGACATTCAAGAAAGTAGGTTGGGTACTGACAGCCTGTGAGTCTGAGGGGAGTGGTTGCTTGGAAGCCATGGGGCTGGGGTAGTTTCAGGAGCAGCCTGTACAACTTTTCCCTCACCCTCTAGAAGAGCAATTTTCAGGCTTTGGCATGCATCAGAATGCCTGAAGGGCTTGTTCAGACACAGATTACCAAGTTCCTCCCCAGAGTTTCTGACTCAGTTAGTCTGAGTTAGGGTCTGAGAAATTATTTTCTTGAAAGTACCCATGTGATCCTGTTGTATTTGCTCTGGGGACCCTACTCTGGGAATTGGTTCTGTAGAGCCCTGGGCCAGCTGATGTTCATGGGGCAACTGGTTCTGTAGAACCATGGGGCACCTCCAGCATGGTGATAAGACCAGGAGGAGGAGGGGCAGCTCTGGTGTTCATGACCAGTTGGTCGAGAATCATGGCAGTAGATGGACCACCCACACTAGCATCCAGTCCATGTCGTGGTGCTCGTTCTGAGCATGAGGGCACATGAAGGTATGTACCCCATGGTGGACGGTTGCAGCCTCCCCAAGGCTATTAGAACCCACATCTTCTGGCTTACTCATGAACTTTTCTCTGATATTATCTTCATTCTTTTCTGCATCATCTCATTCTTCCTTTCTACACCATCATTCCAGGTAGCCTTCCAACATGTTCTGTATTCTTCCATCTTTTTTTTTTTGGAAGGTTCTTAGCAACCAACTCTTCCCCCTCCCTGTTTTCTTCCATCTTAAAAAAAAGGAACAAGAGTCCCTGGGTGGCTCAGTTGGGTAAGCGTTGGACTCTTGATTTTGGCTTGGGTACTGATCTTGGGGTCCTAGGGTGGAGCCCTGTATCAGGCTCCATGCTCAGCGGCAGGAGTTTGCTTGAGGATTCTCTCTCCCTGTCCCTCTGTCTCTCACCCTGCTCATGTGCACTTTCTCTCCCTCCCCCTCTCAAATAAATAATTTTTTTTAAAAAAGAAAATCATCCGTAAACTCAGCAACTCTCCAAATAATAAGCCATTTCTTTGGTATCATTCATACCACAACTCAGAGAAATTAATGTTAACTTTCTCTACTTCTTTGTCTCCTATTTTTGTAACTAGTTTTTCTTCAATAATTTTTTCATTTCTGCCACTCCACTGAAATGACCACTCCCAGTTCACCAGTAACCTTCCCCTTACGACAAATTCTGTAATCAACGTTCACTTCTCATCTGCTTGCCCTTGCAGAAGCATTGGGTATAGCCGATCATACTGTCATTTTGGTAGTACCTACATCATCTAATTTCTAAACAGCATGCTCTTCTGACTTTCTTCCCTCTCTCTGGCTGTTCCTTCTCTTCCCAAGGACTTGGCATCCCCTCATCTTCCCAGGGATTAGTCCTCAGCCTGATTTCCTTCTCCATCCATACTCACTCCCTGGATAATCTCATTCATTTCTGTGCTGTTCAGTCTGATTCACTCATGAATCTCATACACACCCATCACTGCCTCAGTCCTCCTGGCAAGCATCAGACTCATGTGTTCAGTATTCTCCCTAATCATTTACAGATGTCTAACAGGCGTCTCAGACTTAATCTGACCAAAATAGAACTCTTGATTTACTTCCTGCAAACCTCTACCTTTCCCCCTAGTATTTCTTTTTTAAGTGCACCCCCTTCTACTCTGTGCTCAGGTGAAAATCACGGAAGTCTTCCTTGACTACTTTTTCCATGCATTCCACATCCAATCCTCCAAGCTCTAAAGCTCTGCTTTCAAAATATATTCAAAACATGGTGTGTGTGGGTGCTGTAGTTGGTTGAGCACCAGAGTCTTGGTTTTAGCTCAGGTCCTGATCTCAGGGTCTGTGGATGGGAGCCTATGTCGGGACTTCTTTGGTTGAATTTTAACTTCTCCCCTTGCTTCCATATTGGTTGCTGTGTAGTTAGTTCTTCGTTACAAAAGCCAGAGTGCTCTTTTAAACCTAAAGATTAGATCACTTTCCTTTCCTGTTCAAAATTCTTCAGTTATCATCACACTCAGAACAAGATCCATAGTCATTACTTTAGCTTATAAATTAAGCTAAATTTAGCATTCTTCCATTCTTCCATGACGATGTGGCCGACATCGTCTCCTGGAGTTTTTACACCTTTCTCCCTCTGTGTGAACTCCAGGGTTTTCCTGTAGTTTGGCTAGACATGAATTCTCTTTCTCTTTTGGAGCTTTTTCTCTTGCTCTTCTTCTGTAAGTCCTTGCTGGGCTTACTCTTGTACTTCATTGGAGATAGTATACACAGGTCTCCTCTTTAGGAATCAGTCAGACTGCCTCTCCCTCAAGTCACTGACTACCACTTCACTTGGGTTGACTTTCTATATTACTATTATTCGTTTTGACTAACGGATAGGGACCAGTTTGAATTAAGAAAAAAATATTTAAAAATTAAATCATACATTATTATTTTAAATGTATACAAGACTGTTTCAGTGTTTTGAAATTAGATGTGGTATAAACATAAAAAATACTTAAACAAGTGGCTTAAACCAGGTTAATAATATTGGGTCACTGACGAATTAATAACTGTGATTTTGCCTTAAGCATTATTGATTTCCAAATGATAACTCCCTAACTTCTTAAAAATCATAGCCTCTCCTGTAGGGTACATAATGACATTTCACCTTTACTTCAAACACTCATTTCTCATTCAGTTTCCCAAAAATAATTAAATCTTAAACTCAGTATTTATTGATTTTGAAAAATATCCCAACTTTGCACAATTTGAAGTTTTAAATGCTTCCTGTGTTGCATTTGATACAATGATGAACTGATATAGTGTCTGGGATTCGCATCAAACCAGAGTTGTGGGGAGCTGGTGAGAGCAGGGCAGGAAGATTAACGGCAATGTTAAAACTGGGTGATGTGGAACAGGAATTCACTCTACTATTTTCTCTATATTTGTGTTTATTTATATTTCCTAAATACTGTAAAAACATAAAAATTATTTACTCAAATTTTGTTTCCAAAAAAAAAAAAAAACCTGCCTAAGAGACACTGTTATGATAATTTGAAAACATTTTCAAAAGAGCTTTGATGAATGTTGGGAGGTTTTATTTATTTATGATGTAGTAGGAAAATTATTAAATATTTCTAATCAGTCCATTCAAGAACCAATTCATGCCAGTCATAATTTTATTCTTAAAGATGATTTATTTAAATACACATATAAATGTACATTTCATATAATTTATAGATTTTATGTTTCTAATTTTCTTTATTAGATATAGGTCAGAGATGTGTCATTTGTACTCTAAATCAATTGAGTCTTATATTAATCTCACATACAACAGTGTTCAAAATTTGTGCATACTGGTGATACTGCAAATATGCTTTGTAAGCACCCTTATTTAAATATTTAATTACAATGTGGTTCTCATTACACGATAAAAATCATTTTGTAGATTTTAAAAGATGAGATCATTGTACTTAATTACCATATTAAGACCAACACCAGTGTAGTTACCTGAGTATCAATTAATTCTTCCCTTTCTTCAGTGGCCCATTTCAGGTCTGTCAAATGAGTGTGATGCTTACATTTACCAAGATGTTTTTTCTGCTAATTAAATGCCAGTGGATTGTCAAAAGTGCAGTTAGTACCAACATTAGTATGGTAGTTAGAAAAGACCAGCCCAACTGCCATGTAATTATCTCCAAGTTGTCGAGGGCATAAATATAAGTTATTATATCCTCAGAACTCTGGTGGAAGGTTTTGAATATAAATGCCTTGAGATTTTTAAAGGTACTGTACATACGTGGCCATAAGAACTTCTGAATGTTGAATATTGAGGTTTCACTGAAAATAAGGATAAATAGCACTGAACTCCATTGTAGAATTTTATTTAAAAATTGATGTAGTTTGATGGAGCAGAAGCACTGTATGTACTCTGTCCTAAGGGAGCAGCTTGTCTCAACTATGACATTTACCAGCTAAGTGACCCTAAGAAAGTTGCTTTTTACATGCTTCAGACTGTAATCCATGAAATGGGGGAGATGCTGGCTCATAGCCTAGTGATTATTTATTGAATCTGAAGGAGAGTTTCGTTCCTTTATCTGTAAAATTATTTTTAATCTTTTGGCTTTTACAAATATTTTATTTATTTATATGACAGAGAGAGAGAGCGAGAGAGCAAGCAAGTGCACAAGCAAGCAAGGGGAACAACAGAGGGAGAGGGAGAAGCAGGATCCCTGCCGAGCAGGGAGCCACATGTGGGGCTCAATCTGAGGACCCTAGGATCATGACCTGACCTGAAGGCAGATGCTTAGCTGATTGAGCCACCCAGGACCCCTGTAAAATGATTTTTATGGTTATTTTATTAATACATTATTCTTGATGATATCAAGGCATGGTAACAAATATGCTTGTTTTATTTTTAATATAGTCATACTGAAATTTAATAAGTTTATGTTAAAAATTCTATTTTTATTCTCTTTTTTGATTAGAAGAAACTAACAGAAGTCTGAGGTTATTTTTTAATGAAAAGTAGATTTAATAAAGGTCAGATAAATCAGCAAGTAGAGTATCTTTGGGTGAAGTAGTGTGATCTGTGTCTACAGGGATATGGAGCAGGTACTCAGGAAAGCTTGTTGATAGGACACATTCAAGATGGCTGTAATTTCTTTGACATTTCTCTGGAGAGGTAGGGTCTCTGTCTGCTTCCCTCAAAGTGAGCTAGGCTCCATCATTGCTGTGACCAATTCTGAAGAAAGTATCTTCACCTTCTGTTTCCTTAAATGGTCTTTCTGGGATCCCTTAGACACAGTATAACAAGGATGAATATTCTGATACTGCCAGAGGGTGCAATCACCTACAGGTCTTTCAGTAGACAGTCACAGCTGAGCCCAGACTTCTAACCATAGCTGCCATTGCTTCCAAGGTTCGCGCATGTGAGCAAAGCTGTGTGGGTTTTGGTGTTGCTTCCAGCTGCATCCCACCAAGTGATCTCAGGCATCAGTACCATGTGGAGCATAACAATCACCCACGTGAATCCTGGCAAGGTTACCCCCAAAATGAGATATAATGAATCAAATGGGTGGGCTTAAGCCAATAACTTATAGGAATAATTTCTTGGGTAGCAATAAGCAATATTGGTTCCTTAAAAATCACTAGATATGAAGAAACAAGTCAAAAAGTAGGAAATGATCAAACCAGCCCTACAGGAAACATTTAAAGGGGTCTTTTAAGCAAAGAGAGAGTCTAAAAGTAACATAGTCCAGAAAGGAACAGAGACAATCTACAGTAACAGTCACCTTACAGGAAATATGATGGCACTAAGTTCATATCTTTCAATAGTTAGCCTGAATGTTAATGAGCTAAATGGCTCAATAAAAAGACACAGGATATTAGAATGGATTAAAAATCAAGACCCATCAATATGCTTTCTGCAAGAGACTCATTTGAGACCCAAAGACACCTTCAGATTTAAAGTAAGGGGCTGGAAAACAATTTACCATGCCAATGGACATCAAAAGAAAGCTGGGTGGCAATTCTTATATCAGATAAATTAGATTTTAAACCAAAGACTATAATAAGAGATGAGGAAGGACATTATATCATACTTAAAGCATCTATCCAACAAAAAGATCTAACAATTTTAAATTTCTATGCCCCTAACATGGGAGCAGCCAATGGTATAAGCCAGTTAATAACAGTATCAAAGAAACACATCAACAACAATACAATAATAGTAGGGAACATTCAACAACCCCCTCACTGAAATGGAGAGATCATCTAAGCAAAAAATCAACAAGGAAGTAAAGGCTTTAAATGACACATTGGACCAGATGGAATTTATAGATATATTCAGAAAATTCCATCCCAAAGCAAGAGAATACACATTCTTCTCTAGTGCATATGGAACATTCTCCAGAATAGATCACATCCTGGGTCACAAATCAGGTCTCAACCAAAACCGAAAGATTGGGATCATTCCCTGCATATTTTCAGACCACAGTACTTTGGAATTAGAACTCAATCACAAGAGGAAAGTTGGAAAGAACTCAAATACATAGAGGCTAGAGAGCATCCTATGAATGAATGGGTCAACCAGGAAATTAAAGACAAATTAAACAAATTCCTGGAAACAAGTGAAAATGAAAACGTGACTATTCAAAATCTTTGGGATGCAACAAAGGTGGTCCTCAGAGAAACTATATAGCAATACAAGTCTTTCTGAAGAAACAAGAAAGGTCTCAAAGACACAACCCTACACCTAAAGGAGCTGGAGAAAGAACTGCAAATAAAGTCTAACCCCAGTAGGAGAAGATAAATAATAAAGATCAGAGCAGAAATCAATGAAATAGAAACTAAAAGAATAGTAGAAGAGATCAACAAAACTAGGAGATGGTTCTTTGAAAGAATTAATAAGATTGATAACCCCCTGGCCAGACTTATCAAAAAGAGAAGAGAAAGGACCCAAATAAATAAAATCATGAATGAAAGAGATCACAACCAACACCAAAGAAAAACAAACAATTATAAGAACATATTGCGAACAACTATAGGCCAGCAAATTAGACAATCTGGAAGAAACGGATGCATTCCTAGAGGTGTTTAAGCTACCAAAACTGAACCTGGAAGAAATAGAAAATCTGAACAGACCCATAACCAGTGGGGAAATCGAAGCAAAAATCTTCCAACAAACAAGAGCCCAGGGCCAGATGGCTTCCCAAGGGAATTCTACCAAACATTTAAAGAAAATTAATACCTACTCTGAAACTGTCCCCCCCCAGAAATGGAAGGAAAACTTCCAAACTCATTTTATGAGGCCAGCATTACCTTGATCCCAAAACCAGATAAAGACCCCATCAGAAAGGAGAATTACAGACCAATATCCCTGATGAACATGGATGTAAAAATTCTCACCAAAATACTAGCCCATAGGATCCAACAGTACATTAAAAGGATATTTAGCACCACCAAATGGGATTTATTCCAAGGTTGGTTCAATATCTGCAAAACAATGTGATACAATACACTAATAAAAGAAATAACTATAAGATACTCTAAAAAGATGCAGAAAAAAACATTTGGCAAAGTATAGCATCCCTTCTTGATCAAAGCTCTTCACAGTGAAGGGATAAAGGGTACATATCTCAATGTCATCAAAGTCATCTATGAAAAACCCACAGCGAGCATCATTCTCAGTGGGGAAAAACTGAGAGCTTTTCCCCTAAGGTCAGGAACCCAACAGGGCTTTCCACTATCACTACTGCTATTCAACATAGTACTAGAAGTCCTAGCCTCAGCAATTAGACAACAAAAATAAATAAAAGGCATCAGAATCGGCAAAGAATAAGTCAAAAATCTCACTCTTTGCAGATGACATGATACTTTATGTGGAAAACTCCACTCCAAAATGGCTAGAACTCCTACAGGAATTCAATGAAGTGTCAGGATATAAAATCAATGCACAGAAATCAGTTGCATTTCTATAAACCAACAATGAGACAGAAGAAAGAGAAAGAGAAATTACAATTGCACCAAATCCATAAGATACCTAGGAATAAACCTAACCAAAGAGGCAAAGAGTCTGTACTCAGAAAATTATAAAGTACTCATGAAAGAAATTGAGGAAGACACAAAGAAGTGGAAAAATGTTCCATGCTCATGGATTGGAGGAACAAATATTGTGAAAATGTCTATGCAACCTAAAACAATCTACACATTTAATGCAATCCCTATCATAATACCATCAACTTTTTTCAAAGAAATGGAACAAATAATCTTAAAATGTGTAAGGAACCAGAAAAGATCCTGAATAGCCAGAGGAATGTTGAAAAAGAAAACCAGAGTTGGACTTCAAGCTCTGTTACAAAGCTGTAATCATCAAGACAGTATGGTACTGGCACAGAAACAGACATATAGATGAATGGAACAGAATAGACAGCCCAGAAATGGACCCTCAATGCTATGTTCAACTCATCTTTGACAAGGCAGGAAAGAATGTCCAATGGAAAAAAGACATTCTCTTCAACAAATGATGTTGGGAAAATTGAACAGGCACATGCAGAAGAATGAAACTGGACCATTTCCTTACACCACACACAAAAATAGACTCAAAATGGATGAAAGACCTCAATGTGAGACAGGAATCTACCAAAATTCTTGAGGAGAGCACAGGCAGTAACCTCTTCAACTCAGCTGTAGCAACTTCTTCCTAGAAACATCACCAAAGGCAACTGAAGCAAAGACAAAAATGAACTATTGGGACTTCATCAAGATAAAAAGCTTCTGCACAGCAAAGGAAACCGTCAACAGAATGAAAAGACAACCAACAAAATGGGAGAAGATATTTGGAAAGGACATATCAGATAAGGGGCTAGAATCCCAAATCTATATAGAACTTATCAAACTCAACACCCAAAGAACAATTAATCCAATCGAGAAATGAGCAGAAGACATGAGTAGACATTTCTGCAAAGAAGGCTACCAAATGGCCAACAGATAGATGAAAAAGTGTTCAACATCACTTGGATTCAGGGAAATACAAATCAAACCGTCAATGAGATATCACTTCACACCAATCAGAATGGCTAAAATAACAAGTCAGGAAATGAAGATGTTGGCCAAGATGTGAAGAAAGGGGAACCCTTCTACACTGTTGGTGGGAATGTAAGCTGGTGCAGCCACTCTGGAAAACAGTATGGATGTTACTCACAAAGTTGAAAATAGAGTTACCCTACAAGTTCGCAATTGCACTACTGGGTATTTACCCCCAAGATACAAATGTAGTGAGCCGAAGGGGCATGTGCACCTGAATGTTTATAGCAGCAATGTCCACATTAGTCAAAGTATGGAAAGAGCCTAGATGTCTATCAACAGATGAATGGATAAAGAAGATGTGGTATATATATATATACACACACACACACATACACACAAACAATGGAATGTTATGCAACCATCAAAACCCCCAGAAATCTTGCCATTTACAATGACATGGATGGAACTAGAGAGTATTATGCTGAGTGAAGTAAGTCAATCAGAGAAAGGGAATTATCATATTATCTCACTGATAGGAGGAATTTGAGAAACAAGACAGAGGATCATATCGGAAGAGAGGAAAAAATGAAACAAGATGAAACCAGAAAGGGAGACAAACCATAATAGACTTTAAATCTCAGGAAACAAATTGAGGGTTGCTGGAGTGGAGGGGAATGGGAGGGATGGGGTGGCTGGGTGATGGACATTGGGGAGGTTATGTGCTATGGTGAGCACTGTGAATTGTGTAAGACCGATGAATCATAGGTGGCTCAGTCATTGAGCGTCTCCCTTCAGCTCAGGTCATGGTCCCAGGGTTCTGGGATCGAACCCTGCATCAGGCTCCCTGCTTCTCCCTTTCCAACTCCCCCTGCTTCTGTTTCCTCTCTCTGTCGTATAAATAAATAAAATCTTAAAAAAAAAAGACTGGTGAATCATAGACCTGTACCCCTGAAATTAAAAAAAAAAAGGCAGAATATGATACCCTACTAAGGCAATCTTTCTGTTACCCTTATTAGATCATTCTAGTTAATAGTACTGAATCTGAACATTAGGTCAAAGAGCTGATATTTAAAAATAAAAAGAATTTATTCATTTTCTTTTCAGGCACACATTTATTGCTCCTTGTTCAAATACATGTAAATTCTAAAAAAAAAAAAATCAGCAAATTCTGATTGCCATTGTTAAAAATAATTATTTTGTTTCTACCTATTCCACAACGGTATTCTATATTACTGATTCAAACAGAAGGTAGACTGTTCTGGTGTGGAGACAACGAGGATATTGCAGATCAACGAATATGCATCAAACCCATTTAGGGGTAAAGTATAGTATTTATAAACATTTAGGATGCTAAATTTAAGATGAGTGAAGAGTTGAATTTTAGTGCCTCAATTTGTACTTTTTTCTCAAGGTTCATATTCCGACACCATTTGACAGGAATGTTACAGCAACCTTGTTGCTGTGGCCTTTGCTATGGATGAGCTTTGTGAGCTTCAAAACGAGCACTGATATTTAAACCCTCTCTGGGAGGCGTTGCGCGTGCAGGAAAGGAATGGTGTGCTAAAGGGCTAATGATGTCTTTCAGAACTTGCTGACCAAATTTTGTGCTTCCAGAGAAGTGTGGAAGAAACATTTTTGTTTATAAAGGAAGGCTTGTGCTTTCAAGTTAAAGTATTGCTCTGTCAGAAACATTTGCTGTTCTAAAGCTTCTCCATTATTAATAAAGCTGTGTTGCGGTGTGACTCAATGCTTATAAAAGTGTCACCATGAACACATTCCGAGATAGTCTTTATTCTAACTTAAAAGTCATTGTAGAGATTCTTTATTTTGTTTTGTTTTCCTTCTTATGCTCCAGGCTGCTAATCTTTTGGCTGTTTTTTTTAGGTCTTCAGCGTATGTTTCAATGAGTGGTCAGGGCGAATACAAGAGGGCAAAACACAAAGCAATTAATTTAGCTTTTCAGCCGAAACAGTTTTAATGACATGTAGTGCTGAAATTGACAACGAGGGCTCTCAATTACTTTCCTTTTTCACTTCTCTGGTACAGCACAAGTCACTTCATTATATTTCTCTTTAATTTCATGGATTTGTAAAAAAAAAAAAAGTCCTGCGTATAATCAATACACAATGGATTATGTCAATTTTTTGTATGATTTGCATCTAACATAGTGTCTGAATCACGATGGATACCTAATTATATATTCTGAGTAAGAGTATTAGAATCACCAACTTTTGTTAAAATGTTTTAGAATTACCAAAGGAGAAGCTACATATGAAACGTTTTTTTCTCCCCAGCTTTTTTTGAGATATAATTGACTTAAAACATTGTGTAAATTTAAGGCATACAAGGTGTTAATTTGGTACACTTACATATTGTAAAATGATTTCCAGTGTAGTGTTAGCTAACAATCCCACTGTATCATACACTCACCATTTCTCTTTTGTGGAGAGAACAATTAAGATCTACTCTTTTACCAACTTTCAAGTATAAACTACAGTTTTATTAGTCATCACCATGCTGTCTGTTAGATCTCCTGAACTTCTTGGTTTTATGAATAGAAGTTTGACCAGTGCCTCCCTGTTTTCGCTACCCCACAGCCTCTGGCAGCCATTTCTACTTTGTTTCTATTAATTTGGGTATTTTAGATTCCACAGATAATTGGCTTTCCCATTTCTGACTTTTTCAGTTAGCATAGTGGCCTCAAGGTACACCCATGTTGTCACAAATGGCAGAATTTCCTTCTTTTTTTCTCATATGTATGTCTTCTTTATCCATTCATCCTTTGGTGAACACTTAGGTTACTTCCATTATCTTCACTAACAATAAGTAATGCTGCAGTGAACATGGGAGTACAAGTATCTCTTTGAGATCCTGTTTTAATTTTCTTTGGCTAAATACCCAGAAGTGGGATTGCTGGGTCATTCACCATCAGTGCAGAACAGTTCAGCGTTTGTTGATTTTTTTGTCTAAAGTGGACTATTGTAGTCCCCTAATATTGTCACAGCATTGTCTGTTTCTCCCTTCAGATCTACACCATTTGCTTATAATTATGGTGCATATAATTTCCATATAATTAAGGGAGTGCATATATGTTTATGATTGTTAGATCTTCTTGATGAATTGGTCCCTTTATGATTGTATAGTGACCTTGTATATCTCTTGTTATTTTTTGACTTAAAGTCTTCTTTGTTTGAGGTAAGTGCAACTGTCCCCACTTTATTTTGGCTTTTGCTCGCCTGGGGTATCTTTTTCCATGTCTTGACTGTGAGCCTATATGGGTTTTTGAAACTGAAGTGAATCCCTTATTCAGCCATTCTGTGCCTTTTGATTGGAGGATTCATTTCATGTACATTTAGACTGATTATTGATATGTGAGGACTTACTAATTACTAATGCCATCATATTGTTTTCTGGCTATTTTATTGTTCTCTTGTTCCCTTCTTTCTATCTTGATGCTTCCTTTGTGCATTAATGATTTTATATAGTGGTTTTCTTTGATTCCCATCTCTTTATCTTTTTTGGAGATATTATAGATCTTTGTTTTCTGATTACCATGAGGATTACATAAAATATTTTGTATTTATGATAGTCTATTTTATGGTGATAACTTTACTTCAGTTGCATACAACTCTACTCTTTTACTCCCCTCCTTTCTATTTTTGATGTCACAATTCGGTTCTTTTTATATTGTGTTCATCAACAAATTATTGTAGCTACAGTTATTTTAATACTCTTGTCTTTTAACCTTTATAAAAGGTTAATGAGTGTTAAGTGGTTAACCTTCTGCCATATTGTAGTAGTAGAGTATTATGAATTTGACTATGTACTTACCTTCATCAGTGTGTTGTATATTGTCATATTTTTTCATCTTACCAGTTAGCATCCTTTCATTTCAGCTTGAAAAACATCTTTCAGCATTTCTTTTAAGGCAGGTCTTGTGGTGAACCCCCTCAGCTTTTGTTTTTCTTGGAGCTTTTCTATCTCTCCTTCATTCTTGATTTGTATTTTTGTTTTGTTTTGTTTTTCAGCACTTTGAATGTATTACCCTACTTTCTTCTGGCCTGTAAGTTTTCGCTGATAGCCTCACGGGTGTTTTCTTGTAAGTTACAAGCTTTTATTTTCTCATGCTGCTTTTAAGGTTCTCCCTTTGTCTGGTTTTTGACAGTTTCACTGTAATATGTCTTAGACAAGATCTCAAGTTGATTTTCTTTGGTAGACCTATGAGCTTCATGAATTTAGATATGCATTTCTCCCCAGATTTGGTAAGTTCATAGAAGTCCATGGAAAGAAGTCCATTCTTTCTTTCTCTTTTTTTAAGATTTATTTTTGTTTATTTGAGAGAGAGTGAGAGAGAGTGTTGGGGGAGGGGCAAAGGGAGAGGGATAGAATCTCAAGCAGACTCCCCACCGAGCATGGAGCCCAATGCAGCCTCAGTCCCAGGATCCTGAGATCATGACCTGAGCCGAAATCAAGAATCCGTCACTTAACCTGACCAACAGAGCTACCCAGGTGCCCTGCCATTGTTTCTTTAAATAATCTTTCTGTCCATTTTATTTCTCTTTTCCCTTGGGGATTAAGGTTATTCACAGTGTTTCTTTTGATTGTGTACCATTGATCATGTAGGTTTCCTTCACCTCTTTTCATATCTTTTCTTTTTGTCCTCTGACTGGATAATTTCTTAGTTTGTCTTCAATATCACAGACTTTTTCTTCTGCTGAATTAAGCCTGATGTTAGTACTCTTCAAAAGTTACAATTTTTATTTCATTCATTGTATTCTTCATCTCCAGAATTTCTGTTTGGTTCTTCTTGTGTGTGTGTTTTCTATCTCTTTGTTAAACTTCTCATCGTGTTTGCGTACTGGTTTTTCTGATTTCATCGAATGGTCTTTCTGTGTTCTCTTTTAGCTCATTGAATTTCCTAAAAAAGCTGTTTTGAGTTCTTTTTTGGGTAAATTACAAATCTCTGTGTTTTGGGGTTAAGTTGCTGGGCGATTGTTTTGATCCTTTTAGGAGATTGTGATATCATATTTCCTTGTTTGTTTGTTTTTTAATGTTCTCTGAAGTTTTGCATTACTCTCTTTGCATTTGAAGTAACAATCACTTCTTTCAGTCTTTACTGTGTTTGGGAGAGAGTTATGTCCATTGGCCAGGCTGGAAATTCTGAAGCTTCTCCGACTCTTTTTGTGGGTAAGCCTACTCCATCTTCTTACTCCCTCTGGTGGCAGAATGCTTAAGCGTGTATGTCTTTTCAGTCTTGTAATACTCCGTGCTGAGTGCAGACAACCTCTCTGTTTTCCCAGAGGAGGCATTAATCTCAAATTTGTGGTCTCTCCCTGGCCTCCAGATTTGGATGGCTTTCCCTGCTTGCTCACTGGCCCTCTGCCAAAGCCTGTGTGGGTGAGGCATATGGATCAGTGGAGGTGCCTGTGCGCCACATAGGGGACTCATGAGTGATACGTTGCCAGGGGCTCATGGGTGAGCTTCTTAGTGCAATCTGTGATGCAGATAGTGGCTTCCGTCCTTTTAATGTCCTTTGAGAGTCCTATCTGCTCTTCTCCCTGTTTCTTCCCAACTCTTCACAATTCAATTCTTTTGATATGGTGAGAGAGAGATGAGAATTTTGGCAGCATTTTGCACAGCTGGGGAAGCTGGGTGCTCACTCACATCCTCTCCTTTCCCTCACAGGAGAAATCACAGGTGGAGAAAGATTCTTGCCCCTAATTTGTGCTACCTTCAGGGATGGGTGACATGGTAAAGGTCAAACTGTTCCTCTTAGACCCACCTCCGTGTGTCCAAACTCCTATTTTTTTGCTCCCACGGGGTACCGGAACTTCTCTTTTAGAAACCTGAACCTCCAATAAGAATCTCTCACACAGGGGTGACTCTAAGTCTGTATTGTCCAGTGGTCCCTGGACCATAGCCAAGAGGGCTTGGAGATAACTACTTGGCCACAGCAGGGTTCACTGCCAAAATGAGCTCTGTCTACCTGTTTCCAGGCACATGGGTGAGTGAGATTCATCCCAGATCCCTACGTGAATGGTTCTGCCTTCCACAGATTTTTCTTTTTTTTTCTTTACTTTTTTCTTTTTTTAAAAGATTTTATTTATTTGACAGACAGAAACACAGCAAGAGAGGGAACACAAGCAGGGGGAGTGAGAGAGGGAGAAGCCCACCAAGCAGGGAGTCCAATGTGGGACTCGATCCCGGGTCTCCGGGATCATGACCTGAGCCGAAGGCAGTTGCTTAACCAACTGAGCCACCCAGGTGCCCCGACAGATTTTTCAAATACAACTTTTTGTCAAGGATAGGTGCTGAATTTTTGGGTTTGGGTGCTGACATCACTCTCTGAAATGTTAGTGAAACTTAACATCCAGTGAAGTTATCAACAGTGTAGTGAAGAGAATTTAGGTATATTAATTTTAAGATGCAGGCATAAAAATTGGGATTTCAAGATTTTTCAGAAAAGGGAATTTAACAGAAAATTTGAAACTTTATAAGTATGCATTGTTCTTTGAAAAGTAGTGACTACTTGACAAATGCAGGTTTTTATTATTACTGACATTTTGAGAAAACATCTACAGGAAGATCCTGTAGTTGTGAAAAAATGTCATAAGCTTTTCATGCATCCAGTTCTTTTGTCACAAAGTATTATCAGATTTTCTGTTTAGAAAATGTTTTTGGTTGAAATAGGCTAAAATCAACCTTGGATATAGGCACATTGAAAAAGCGACAGGAAGTATTCAAACTTGTCTTTGAAAATACATATTTACATTGGGATACAATAACATACTAGTTGTGGAGCCAGAGGGACACAAATAATCAATTATAACTTCTCAAAAAATGTTTTGGTCATTTTGTTTATACAGTTTTGTTTTTTTTTTTATCTGAAAAGGTATGGACAATCATATAAAGAAAAAAAATGAATGGAATGCAGTTGAAAGTTAGCTAAGTTCCCTAGGAAGTACAAATATGTCAGGCTGCTCTTCTGTCAAACTTGAGGTTTAAGATCCTCACTGATGATAATGGACTGAAGACCCAAATTCACATGCCTCTCAAATCTTAATATTTTTAACTATATTTTTAGGAAGTTAATATATCCTAGAAAAAAAACTGTTTTACTTGTAATTAAATTTTTTTTTATTGTGGTAACATACACATAACACAAAATATACTGTTTAACCATTTTTAAGTATATAGTTCGGTTGCATTAAGTATATTCACTATCAACTCTATCTCCAGAACATTTTTATTTTTTTATTTTTATTTTTTTTTTAAAGATTTTATTTATTTGACAGAGAGAAACACAGCGAGAGAGGGAACACAAGCAGGGGGAGTGAGAGAGGGAGAAGCAGGCTTCCCACTGAGCAGGAAGCCCGATGTGGGACTCGATCCCAGGTCTCCGGGGTCATGACCTGAGCCGAAGGCAGTTGCTTAACCAACTGAGCCACCCAGGCGTCCCTCCAGAACATTTTTATATTGCCAAACTCAAACTCTGCACCCACTAAGCAGTTTTTCTCTATTGACCTGTTCATGAGCACTTGACTGCCTTCACCTGTTGGCTCTTATAAATAATGGTGCTGTGAATATGGATATACGAATATCTGTTTGAGTCCCTGCTTTCAATGATTTTGGGTATATGTGCAGAAATGAAATCACTGGATCTTATGGTAATTCTAGGTTTAATATTTTTAAAGACTTTATTTATTTATTTATTTATTTATTTATTTATTTATTTATTTATTTATTTATTTATTTTAGAGAGATAGAGCATGCACAAGCAAGGGGAGGGGCAGAGGGAATCTCAAGCTGACTCCATGTGGAGCTCAGAGCCTGACATGGGACCCAATCTCAGGACTCAGAGATCATGACCTGAGCCCAAACCAAGAGTTGGACACTTAATGGACTGAGCCACCTGGCACCCCTTCTATGTTTATTTTTTTGAGGAAACTCCATACTCTTTTCCACAGAAGGTACACATTTACATTCCCACCAGCAATGCATGAGGGTTCTAATTTCTCCACATCCTTGCCAACATTTATGTTTTTTTAATTTTTAAAATTTTATTTTTTTAATAATAGTCATTCTGACAGGTGTAAGGTGATTTTGTAGTTTTGGTTTGCATTTCTTTTATGGTGAGTGATGTTGGACAACAGACATCAAAATGTCTGTTCGAGTCCTTTGCCCACTTTTTAATCAGGGTGTTTGTTTTTTGTTGTTGGGTTATAGGACTTTTCTAAAATCTAGATATTAATTGGTTTTCAGATTATAATTTGCAAATATTTCCCCTTATTCCTTGGTTGCCTTTTCACTCTGTTGATAGTGTCCTTTGATATACCAACATTTTAAATTTGATGAAATCTAATTTATCTGTTTTTTCATTTGTTTTCTCTGCTTTTGGTGTCATAGCCAATATTATTGTCAAATACAGTGTCATGAGACTTTTCTCCTATGTTTTCTTCCAAGGGTTTTATGGTTAAAACTTTTATTTTTAGGTCTTTGATCCATTTGAGTTAATTTTTTATAGGGTGGGTGGTAAGAGTTCATTATTTTGCTTGTGAATATTCAGTTTTCCCAGCACTGTTTGGTGAAAAGACTGTCCTCTCCCTATTGAATGGTTTTGACTCCCTTGACTAAAGTCATTTGCCCATGTATGTGAGGGTTTATTTCTCTATTTTATTCCACCGGTCTTTAGGTCTGTCTTTATGCCAGTACCACATTGCTTTGACTACTGGCGCTTTGTAGTAAGTTTTGAAATCAGCAAACATGAGACCCCCCCCAACATTGTTCTTTTTCAGATTATTTTGGCTACTGAGTGTCCCTTGAGATTCTGTAAGAATTTGACAGTGGTTGTTTCTATTTCTGCAAAAAAATGTCATTGGGATTTTGAGTAAAAAATTTTTTTAAAAAATGATGATTTACATAAAGTATGATCTAATAAAAAAGTTACGCATTTGACTTTATTTTCTTCAGCAATAGATTATGAGATTCTACCTATGTGAAAAGAAAATATTAATAGCTATAATTCTTCCCAACCAATGACTGTAGTACAGATTCAACTCGTGGCTTTTGTGTCCAATTGTGCGTATAAAATAGCTCTACTCTAGGTCATGGGGCTGGAATAGTGAGTGGGCAGAAAACTTAGAAGTCTTCAGATTGGTCTTTGCATTTGTTGTTTCCCCACACATGCCCAAATTCTGGCTGACTACTAGGAATAAATGAATGCGTGAATAGCTAGCAGCCAAATAGTACTGGGGAAAATATGGTCCAATTCGAGAGATATTGTGTCACTATTTATTTATTTATTTATTTATTTATTTATTATTTTAAAAAATATTTTATTTATTCATTTGACACAGAGAAACACAGCTAGAGAGGGAACAGAAGCAGAGGGAGTGAGAGAGGGAGAAGCAGGCTTTCTGCTCATCAGGGAGCCCAGTGCGGGACTCGATCCCCAGGACTCCAGGATCGTGACCAGAGCCGAAGGCAGACACTTAAGGACTGAACCACCCAGGTGCCCCAAGTTACTTATTTTTTTTAAGAATATTGTCACGGTGTGTCTTCTTTAGCAGTAGAGGTAAAACATGGCTTTTGTTTCCACATACTATGCAATGAAATTGTAGGCAGGTATTGAGACTCCTAAATTTTTCTCAAGTATCCATTGCAAAGATAGTGGAGCGTTTTGGAGGAATGGGGAAGCAGAGTCACCAAAGCCTAACATTTGATTCTACAATACAGATACTCTCTTTACATTTTCCTTTGTTTTCCCTTAACAAATATTTAATTTTGAATTTTTTGGACAGTCTTCCAGAATAACAGACTATTAGAACTATTAGTCACCTGTGTAAGTGTTTAATCTAAGGACCTTATCTATTTAAAATATAAAACAGGGATATTTCCCCCCCACTACTATTTCTCCTGCTCTGACCGGAGAGAGACTTCTCAGTCCGTCATTATTTTGAGTCAGATTTACCTTGTACCTTTTGCACTAGCTCATGCATCTGCTGTTGTTTGTGTGTCAAACCCCTCCTTCTGTGTAAGACACAAGTCCTGAGAGGTGTGAGTTATAGTCCTAAGGACTCGAGGTTCCCCCTGCACCCACTTAGTGCTCTGTAAATGTTACTGTTCCACTGACTTCTAGAATAATGAAATTTAACTAATGGAAAACGGAAAAATACCCTCTATGTTAGGGGAATGTGGCTTTTAAATGGTTTGACCTCTGGAGAAATGACACATTAGAAGTTGCTTGTCTTCTTCTGAACTATTCTAATCCCAGCATAGTTACACGCACTAAACTTGATATAAGACCCTGGAAAATTCCATTGTTCTCTCTGTGGGACATGTGGAATCATCTTTTTATGGATGTGTTTTATTAATGAACAATCTGACTAAAACAATTAAAACAATTCACTGACTGAAGTCTTACTATTCCCGGGAAATATTTACATCACAAAAGGTAAACTTCTAAAGAAAATCTAACTCCTATAGTAGAGTGAACTAAGATGATACACACTCATGCCTACCACACAGCATGTAAATATTAGAGAATATATGTAAATAAAGCTGATTTAGAAACTAAAAAGCTGGGGCAACTGGGTGGCTCAGTCGTTGAGCTTCTGCCTTGGGCTCAGGTCATGATCCCGGAGCCCAGGATAGAGTCCTGAATCAGGCTCCCTGCTCCTTGGGAGGCCTGCTTTTCCCTCTCTCACTCCCTCTGCTTGTGTTCCTGCTCTGGCTGTGTTTCTTTCTGTCAAATAAATAAATAAAATCTTTAAAAAAAACCCCAAAAAACTAAATAGCCATGCTAAAAAAACAAAGAATAATACCCCTCTCCATCAAAACCTAAATTTCAGAAGAGTCACTTAGAAACTTAGAAAGGCAACAGCTGGGACACCTGAGTGGCTCAGTGGTTAAGTGTCTGCCTTTGGCTCAGGTCATGATCCCAGGGTCCTGGGATAGCTCACTGCATTGAGCCCTGCATTGGCGTCCCTGCTGAGTGGGAAGCCTGCTTCTCCCTCTCTCACTACCTCTGCTTGTGTTCCCTCTCTTGCTGTGTCTCTGTCAAATAAATACATGAAATCTTAAAAAAAAAAAAAAAAAAGAAATAGGCAACAGCTTATACTTCATTAATAGAATAATGGAGAAAAGTCATAATTTTTCAATAAATTCATAAGAAGCATTTGACAAAAACCAAACACTAATTTTTAATGATAAAAACAGTCAGCAAAGTGGGACTAAAATGGAATTTCATCAGATAAAGGACTGCTATAAGAAATGACAATGAACATCATATTTAATGTCAAAACACTACTCATTTTCAACTAAGATTGGGTTCTCTTACCACTTTTATTCAACAGAGCACTGGAGGTTTTAGCCAGTGCAAATTAAAAAGAAAAATAAATGAAAGGCATTCAGATCAAAAAGAAAGAACTGAAAATATTATTTGCAGATGACATTATTGTATCCATAGAAATACAAAGAAATTTAAAAAATTTTACTAGAACTAAAAAGTGAATTTAATAAGGTTCAGACTAGGAGGTCAGTATACAGGATCAGTTTGCTTCTCTATCTAAAAGAAATAAAATATCAAAATGCTATTTATATTAGAATGAAAAAAACCCAAATGCACTCAGGTGTAAATATAAAACATGCGGTTGAACTTTGCAAATAGGACCATAAAATTCTTCAAGAAAAAATTAAAGAAAAATCTAAGTAAATAAAGAAATAGATATGTATTTATGGGTCAAAACCCTTACTACATTGTTAATATGTACGTTCTCTTTAAATTAGTCTATAGATACAATGCAATCCCAGTCAGAATCACAGCAGGCTTTTGTTTTAGAGGCAGAAATTGAGAAGCTTATTCTAAAATATTTATAGAAAGGCAAAAGAGCTAAAAAAGACAAAATGATTTTGAAAAACTACATAGTTGAAAATTTATAATTTCTAATTTCATGATTTTCTATCAAACTGCAATAATCAAGACAATGTAATAATCAGTGTAAGGGCAGAAAAATAGATTCATGAAACTGAATAGAGTCCAGAAATAGACTCCCACTGATATGACCAGTTAATGTTTGCAGAGTCACCAAAGAAATTCAGTGGGATAAGAATTATTTCCAATGAATAGTGCTGAGACAACTAGAAAATTGTATGAAAGACAATGACCCTTGGACTGTACACTAAAATTATTTGAGGGTGTTTTTATTTATTATATATATTTATTTAAATTTTATTTATTTGAGAGACAGAGAATGAGAGAGAGAGAGCATGGAAGGAGGAGGGACAGAGGGAGAAGCAGACTCCCCACTGAGCAAAGAGCCCCCCAAAGCAGGACTCAATCCTGGGACTGGGACTCAGTCCTGGGACTCCAGGATCATGACCTGAGTTGAAGGCAGTCGTTTAACCACTGAGCCACTCGGACGCCCTGAGGTTGTTTTAGATCAAATTTAATATGTAAACTCAAATCTAAATATAAAACTTATGTCTTCAAATATAAACACAAGATATTTATGCCTTTCATATGCCAAAAAATAAAAGAACCATAAATGAAAAAAAAAGGTAAATTAGACTTCATCAAAACTGAGCATTTCTGTTCACTAAAAATTATGATTAAAAAACTGATATACAAATTTGGAACGCCTGGGTGGCTCAGTTGGTTAAGCAGTTACCTTCGGCTCAGGTCATGATCCTGGAGAGCTGGGATTGAGCCCCACATCGGGCTTCCTGCCAAGGAAGCTTCTCCCTCTCTCACTCCCCCTGCTTATGTTCCCTCTCTGACTGTTTTTCTCTCTGTCAAATAAATAAAAAAATCTTAAGAAAACACGATATACAAATTGTAAGGTAAGAGAAGATATGTGCAATATATGTCAAAAATGTACAAAGAACAAAAAGAAAAAAGTAGGAGCTTAATTAAAAATTGTACCCCACAGAAAGTTTTACCATTGGCCAATAAATGTATAAAAAGATGCTCAACATCATTAATCGTCACTGAAATGCAAATTTAAATCCTTTTTTTAAAAGATTTTTTATTTATTTATTGACAGAGAGAGAGATCACAAGTAGGCCGAGAGGCAGGCAGAGAGAGAGGAGGAAGCAGGCCCCCTGCTGAGCAGAGAGCCAGATGCTGGCCTCGATCCCCTGAGATCATGACCTGAGCTGAAAGCGGAGGCTTTAACCCACTGAGCCACCCATGTGCCCTGAAATGCAAATTTAAATCACAAGGTTTACCTTTACATTCCCATGCGAAGTGGCTAAAATTAAAAACTGACAAGATCATATACGGACAAGATTGTGAAACAGCTATAGTACTCATATTTTGCAGGTGATAGTTTAAAATGGTACATCTTTTTAAAAATACTGCTTGAGAGTTTCTTAGAAATTTACACATTCCTATCATCTTGTAATTCCACTTCTAGGTATTACCCAAGGTATATGTCCATGAAAAGAGTATATTTATAGCAGCTGGATTTATAATAGAAAAAAAAAATGAAAGCAGCTCAAGTATCCATCAACCTGGGTAACAAATGATAACATATTTTTGTTACTGATGAGTATTGAGCAATAAAAAGCAGTGAACTCCTGATAAACATAAAGCATGGGTCAATCTCCAGACAATTATTTTGAGCAAGTATAGTCAGGCACAAAGGTGTATAAACTTGATGATTCCATTTATAGACACTTATGTGAGAGGCAGCACTCATCTCTGGTGACTGACACGGTAATCGTGTTTGACAAGGAAAGGACAGTGTGACTTGGGAGTACAAAGGCATTTCCGTGCTGAGAGAATTGTCCTATACCATGATGAGACTGTAGATTTCCACCCGCCAGAACTCAGCAAAGTTCTGAAGGCTTGTGCATGTCATTACTTAGAAAGTTAACAATTTGGATTCTGAATCCAGAATAGCATGTTCTGAAAATTAATTCCCATTGGGTGAAGCAAAGGAAAATCGCAGGATATTAAAGACAAAGAGAAAAAGTCTCACAGAGACCAGAGAAAGGGCAGATTTCCCATGAAGGAAAATGATTAGACTGACAGCAGAGAACGGAAATCAACTAGAATTTTACTTTTGGAGTAACCATGATTCAAAATGAGGGCAGAGACGTTTTTCAGAACAATTTTAGAACGCCTTCTAATAAACTGCCCTCAGTGAAGAAAATTCTAAATGTAATGAAACCCATCAGGAACGAATGGCATAGAGCCATAAGAAGCCTCTTGTGCGTTCGTTTGAGTGTGTGGATGGATCAGGTTCCTACTGGGCACTCTCGTAGCCACCAGTCAGATCACCCCAGGACAAGCTCCAGCCCCTGGATACGACTTATGCATTAGCTGTGGAGCTCACTGCCGTCCAGTGGTGGCGCTGTTCTGTGGAGCTGCTGCAGCACTTGGCTTTCAGTTGCCCTGGTGACGCGCTCAGCCCCACACCTGGTCCTGCACCTCATTATGCGGCTGCGTGTAGTGGGCAGGGGTGGGGTGGTCGGGGAGGAGATCTTACAGGCTTCAACTTCTAGAGGCAAAGCCGAACCTCTCTTTTCACACGTATTAGAATGTTCCCCGTCTGTGGCAGAAGTACCTTTGTAAGTGGTATCTACGTTAATCATCGACAACTGCTCTGATAATGTGTGCCAGTCCTGAAAATTAGAGCTTCATAGTTATTTTAATAGAAATACCCGACGTGGAAGAGTCAATGAAGTTTAAAATCCTTCCATATTTTAAGAAATTCCAACATGACGTTTGTTAATGAAGGAAATGGAAGTCGTTTAAGTTCCTTAAATGTAACTTCAACTGTTGTACATTTTTGAAGATTTTACATTTTTACTGCCCAGTTTTTGTGAACTAACTTTCTTGTCAAAGTTGACTATCAAAAATTCAAAGGGCTCATTATTAGATCGTCTTCTTCAGGAATTGCATATAGGCATTTCAAGCCTCAGACCTGATATTAAGGTGGCATACACATCCAAAGTAGCCTCAAGATTCTCATTCGTAAATTTGAAAAACATTTGGAAATTTTATGCATATTCCATATTTAACATATTCCTCAATACTTTACCAGTACTTATTTTTCCTACTATAACAATATCATGTTAAGGAAATAGGACAAAGTTTTTCCAACAAGCTCCACATATATGCCCCCGAATGGGTCTGGTTTATCTTGGTGTATGAAATAAATGTTTCCTCTTTCTCTGTGTATCACAGTGTAAAAATGTGAGGAAGCAGACATTAGGGCATATGAATATAAATATAGATTTTAAGTACATCTTGAATGTTTACAATATGTCTATGAAACTGAAGAAGAAATAAGAAATACAAGAGCAGAGATTAACAGAAAGAGAAGGTAAAATATTGATGAGTGTGGTAGGCAGGATGGCCCTCCAAAGATGTCCATGCCCCAATGCCCGGAAAATGTTACCATACATAGCAATAGGGGCTTGGCTGATGTGATAAGGTTACAAACCTTAGTATAGGGAGATTATCCACTGTTATCTGGGTGGGTCCAATGTAATCACATGAGTCCTTAATAAAACTGGCCGAAGATTTTCTCTGGCCAGAGTCAGAGAGATGGAGTACAAGAATTCGGAGAGATTTTAAGCATGAGAGGGCCTGATCCCCTCTTATTGTGGGAGGACCACATGGAAACATTGGCAGAAATATGGGCAGGCTCTAGGAGCATGTACTGTCCCTTCTCTGACAACTAGGGAGAGAATGGGGACTCCAGTCCTACAGTTGCAAGGAGCTGAGTTCTCAAGATTTGGGGTTTATTACCATTATGTACTTTTCCCAATGTTTGAGATGTTTTGCAAATAAATTTTAAAACTTAAAGAAGATTCGTATAGAATAATATGTGAGAAAGACAGTGTTGGATGGGGTCTTGTGGGATTTTGTCTTTCTAGGCAGGCTTCTATGTGGACAGTGGCTAGGAGGCAGCAGGCCAGGCTGGCATGTATAGTGGTGGAGCTGATCTCAGCGTATGACCACATAAAAAAGTCTGATAGGCCAGCAGTTGATGTGAAGGATGCCAGAAACCCCCAAGAAGTTCTACTGCACCAGAGCAAGCTCTTGCAAAGACTCTCACATGAGACATCAGAAGCAGAGGGGTCGTCAATATCAGAGATAGCTATCCCCACCTAGTCTTGGTCCCAGGTACTGAGATTCAGGAACTATTCTTTAGTTTCTCAGAGAATTAGAGAAGCAAAGCCAAATTTGTCCAAAGAAACAAAAGTAGAAATTGGGATACAAAGCAATGAAACAGGGAATGTATTGGTAGAGTAGGTGACCAAGCAGATCTGGATCACCAGCACAAAGGTAGGAAATTTGGAAATAGAGTCTTTGCAGATATAATTCATTAGGATAATTTCATACCAGCTTAGAGCTGGCCCTAAATCCAATGACTAAGGCCATGTGATGACATAGGGAAGAACAGGGGAAGTCAGTTACATGAAGATAGAGGCAGAGGTTGGAGTGATGTACATACAAGCCAAGGAATGCCCATGATCATAGGCAACCATGAGAAACTGAAAGAGGCTGGAAGAGCCTTCAGGGAATGTGGCCCTGCCCACACCTAGAGTTTGGGCTTCTCCCTTTGGAACTAAGAGGTCTGTGATATTTAGCCACAAAATTTGTGGTACTTTGTTATGATAGCTTTAGGAAACTAGCCTGGTTCCTGGATTCACAGGACATCATGACAACCCATGGATTTCCCCTGCCAGGGGAACAAGTCAGTCCCAGAATATAGGAATGAAACAAGGCTAAGTAGACCCAGCCATGGAAGCTGCGGGAATTCGGGGTGAAGGAATCAGGTGAATTCTGCTCTGACACCCTTGCTTGCACACACGACCCTTTTAGGGGCAAAATGCACAAATGGTCATCACTGCTTAACCACCCATGCTTCTGCTCTCAATCTCTCATTTCCCTCATCAGGTCAAGAGGCTCTGCAATGTATCTCAGCCAACAGTGTCACCCTCCAGTAGAATGTCCTTGGCACTGGGAAGAGTTAACCTCAAGGAAATCAGTGACTTAAGCCCCTGTCCCCCAATTAACAGCTTTCCTCCTCTCCTGCATGAAATTGAAATTCCTTAACCATCCTTAGTGTTACGAGAATCTGCAGTTTCCTTTAAACAATTAATCATTGTGAAAATTACAGTTTATTCTTCTTCTATCCCCCTAGGAACACCAAATGCTACTCTGAATGTCATTAATATAATATGCAAATCATCTGTTTGGCTCCTCTTCTCAGTTTGGGGTAACCTTGTCAATCATCCTGTTTGCATTAATGAGCTATCTGATGAAAGCTAGCCCAGCTGCTGAGAAGGCCACTGAAAATCTCGACCTCCCTTTCCTTGCTTAGGCCTACATGACAATATTTGATGGAAAAGGAAAGAACTTTGATTGACATTTATCTGAAGTCACCTGAGTGTTAATTAAGGGGATGCAGAAATCTTACTGGAAATTTTCTCCAACATGAATAAAAAGCAGCCATACTTTTCAAACAAGCTGTTTGAATATTTGAAGGTTATTATATAGGTATCTTCCTGAAGAGGAGATGAGGAGGGGTTCCAGATCATTCCATTTTGTATTTATGTCATATGTAATATGTAATAAATATATTACATTTATTTAATATTTACAAACATTATTTTAGGATGTTATAAAACATGACCATATGACTGTTTTTGAAAATAGTTGTAATTATTATCCTTATGTCCTGATGTTCTAGTTACTATCATTGTGTCCTGAGAAACTTTCAATCTGCTTAGGTAAAATGTTTGTCATAATGACTTAACTAAGTGGAAGGGCAGGAAACCATCTTCAAATGTCACCGAAGAATTCCTAACAGCAAGAATGTGAGACCTATAAAAAAGCTGGGGCATTTGAATATCTACTAATGAGATTGAAGGAATGATCAAAAACCTCCCCCAAAACCAGAGCCCAGGACCTGACAGATTCCCTGTTTCTACCAAACATTCAAAGAAGAAATAATACCTATTATCCTGAGGTTGTTTTAAGAAAGGGAAACAGAAGGAAAACTTCCAGACTCTTTCTATGAAGCCAGGATTACTTTGATCCCCAAACCAGGCAAAGACCCCATCAAAAAGGAGAATTTCTGACCAATATCCCTGATGAATATAGATGCCAAAATTCTCAACAAGAGCCCAGCTAATAGGATCCAACAGTACATTAAAAAGATTATCCACCATGACCAGGTAGGATTTATCCCTGGGATGTAAGGGTGGTTCAACATTCACAAATCAATCAAAGTGATAGAACAAATTAATAAGAGAAGAGAGAAGAACCACATGGTCCTCTCAATTGATGCAGAAAAAGCATTTGACAAAATACGGCATCCTGATTAAAACTCTTCAAAGTATAGGGATAGAGGGAATATTCCTCAACTTCACAAAATCTATTTATGAAAAACACACAGTGAATATCATTCTCAATATGGAGAAGCTGGCAGCCTTCCCACTGAGATCAGGAACAAGACAAGGATGCTCACTCTCGCTGCTGTTGTTCAACATAGTACTAGAAGTCCTAGCAACAGCAATCAGAAAACAAAAAGAAATGAGGTATTCAAATTGGCAAAGAAGAAGTCAAACTCTCTCTCTTCGAAGATGACATGATACTTTATATGGAAAGCTCAAAAGACTCCACCCCCAGTCTACTAGAACTCATACAGCAGTTCAGTAATGTGGCAGGATACAAAATCAATGCACAGAAATCAATTGCATTCTTATACACTAACAATGAAAATATATAAAAAGAAATTAGAGAATCAGTTCCATTTACTATAACACGAAAGTTCATAAGATACCTAGGAATAAGCCTAACCAAAGAGGTAAAGGATGTGTACTTGAAGAACTACAGAACACTCATGAAAGAAATTGAAGAAGACACAAAAAGATGGAAAAGCATTCCATGCTCATGGATCAGAATAAACATTGTTAAAATGTCTATACTGCCCAGAACAATCTATACTTTCAGTGCCAACCTGATCAAAATTTCTCCAGCAGTTTTCAAAATGCTGAAACAAACAATCCTACAATTTGTATGGCACCAGAAAAGACCCCAAATTGCTAAGGAAGTGTTGAAAAAGAAAAACAAAGCTGGGGGCATCATGTTACCTGATTTCAAGCTTTATTACAAATCTGTGATCCGCAAGACGGCATGGTACTGGCACAAAAACAGACACATAAACCAATGCAACAGAGTAGAGAGTCCAGATATGGACTGCCAAGTCTGTGGTCAGATAATATTTGACAAAGCAGGAAAAGAAATCCAGTGGAAAAAAGAGTTTCTTCAATAAATGGTGCTGGGAAAATTGGACAGCTGCATATAGAATAATGAAACTTGACCATTCCCTTACACCATACACAAAGATAAACTCGTAATGGATGAAAGACCTCAACGTGAGGCAGGAGTATATCAAAATCATAGAGGAAAACATAGGCATAACCTCTTTGACATCGGCCACAGCAACTTCTTTCAAGATGTGTCTCCAAAGGCAAAGGAGACAAAAGTGAAAATGAACTTTGGGACTTCATCAAAATAAAAAGCTTCTGCACAGCAACAGAAACAGTCAACAAAATGAAGAGGCAACCCACAGAATGGGAGAAGATATTTGCAACTGACGCTACAGACAAAGGGTTGATATCCAAGATCTATAAAGAACTACTCAAACTCAAAACCCCAAAAAAAGATCACATTAAAAAATGGGCAGAAGACATGAAGAGACATTTCTCCATAGAAGACATACAAACGGCTAACAGATGCATGAAAAAATGTTTGTCATCATTTGCCATCAGGGAAATTCAAATCAAAACCACATTGAGATACCATCTTACCCGGGTAGAATGTCCAAAATTAACAAGACAGGAAACAACAAGTGTTGGAGAGGATATGGAGAAAGGGGAACCTTCTTAAACTGTTGGTGGGAATACAATACGGTACAGCCACTTTAGAACACAATGTTGAGATTCCTTAAAAAATTAAAAATAGAGCTACCATATGAGCCTGTAATTGCACTACTGGGTATTTACCCTACAGAAACAGATGTAGTGAAAAGAAGGGCCATATGTACCCCAATGTTCATAGCAGCAATGGCCACAATCACCAAACTGTGAAAAGAACCAAGATGCCCTTCAACAGATGAATGGATAAAGAAGATATATTCCATATGTAAAATGGTATATTACACCTCCATCAGAAAGAATGAATACCCAACTTTTGCATCAACATGGATGGGACTAGAGGAGATTATGCTGAGTGAAATAAGCCAAGCAGAGAAAGTCAAGTATTATATGGTTTCACTTACTTGTGGAGCGTAAGGAGTAACATGGAGGACATTAAGAGAAGGAAAGGAAATGTGAACTGGGGTAAATCAGAGCGGGTGGGAGGATGAGTGAACCTGCTGGTGGGTATTAGGAAGGCATGGATTGCATGGAGCACTAGGAATGGTGCATAAACAATCTTGGAACACTGAAAAAAATAAAAATAAAATAAACTATTTTTAAAAAAGCTGGAGCATTTGGATAAAAGTTTGTTAGAAACTTTTAAAGGAGTGTTTTTCCCACAAGAATTACTGTGGGTAGGAAATTCCCTAAGAGAAGGACTTTTGCTGTGAAGCAGAGTTAACAGTAACCTTGGATGTCTGGTGTGACTAAAATGCTCAAATAGTTGCCCTGCGTGAATGAAAATTAAATAGAAGACACAGCCTTCGTTTTGTGTGGAGTATAAGTTGGTGTGTGGGTATTCACCTATTTGGCACATTCGATTTGGTGTTTTTAGCTGATCTGAAAGTCCCACCTAAGACGTGGTTTTGGATTGACACGGTCATACAGTCCATCACCCAAGGGGCTGAATCAACATGGGCCATTCCATCTCTGTCTCTACAGATTTATTTTGTTGTCTTCAGTCAGAGCCTGAAACAGTGGGCAGCTGTGAAGTGTGAAGCTTATTCAGTCTGATAGTTTAAAGGTGAAGTTGGTTTACCTATCAGGAAAACTGTCTTATCAATTGAGGTACCTGACTGTCCAGTGACAGTGGAATGAAGTAATAACAACTGTCATGACTTTCAGATAAGGGAGCGAGGCCCAGAGAGATCACATGGCCACACGGTGGTAGAGCTGCCCAGTGGCCGGCTCTTAACTGCCCCTGGTGCTCTCTTCAAGTGCAGGTCTGACAGAAAGACTTCAGTTAGTGTGGGAACAATTGGAGGACCTCCCTCACAAAGATACAGCCTTTATCTTTGCTGTCTTTCAGTTAACACTCTTCACAAAAGTGATCATAATTAAAATGTTCTTTCTCAACTCCTGCTCAACATCACTATCAGGGACATGCAAATGAAAATCACAATGAAATATGACTTCGCTCCTGTTGGGAGGGTTATTATAAAAAACAAAGCAAAAAAAAAAAAAGGTAGCAAGTGTTGGTGAGGACAGGGAGGAATTAGAAGTCTTGTTCACTGTTGGTGGGAATGTAGAATAGTGCAGCTACTAGGGAAAACAGTATGGAGGTTCCTTGAGAATATAGAACTACCATATGATCCACTTCTGGATACTTAGCCAAAAGAATTGCAAGCAAGATCTTGAAGAGATAACTGAACTCCCATGCTCATGGCAACATTATTTACAATAGCCATGATATGAAACAACCTAAGTATTTGTTGATGGATGAATCAATAAAATGTGGTGTATACATGCAGTGAAATATTATTCAGCCTCATAAAAAAGGAAATCTTGACATTCGAAACAACATGGATGAAGCTGGAGGACACTTATGCTAAGTGAAATAAGCCAATCATAGACAGACAAACACTGCTTGATTCCATTTGTGTGAGATACCTAACATAGTCAAACACACAGAAGTAGAAAATACAATGGTGATCACCAGGAGTTGGGAGTACGGGGAAAGTGTTGTTCAATGGGTATAAAATTTTATATGTAAGATGAGTAAACTCTAGAGATCTGCTGTACAATATATTGTCTTTAGTTTTCTGTATTGTGCACTTTAAAAGAATGTGCCTTTGATCTTCCTCTTGGGGCTAGTGACCTACCTGAGATATATTCTCTTCATGTTGATAGCAGACGGGCAAGAGTATAAACTTGACTGCACAAGTGTTAAGCCTTGTGTCCTGTCTGTCTTAAACATCACACTGATCAAAACATGTTTCAGGTGGAACCAAAAAACATAGAGTAGGGAAACTTGCTCTTCCTGTGAAGGTGTGGGGAAAGGGAGTGTGCATTTTTGAACAATAATCTAATCTACCACGTCCATCTATTGTGTCCCTTATTTCAGCTATTATAATTTTCATATATATTCTGGTTTACTTTTAAATCTTTCTTCTTTTATATTGCTACTATTTCACATCCACCTAGTGTGTATGTGTGTGTGTGTGTGTGTGTGTGTGTGTGTGTGTGTGTAAAGTTCTTGGATCATCTATTATAATGTTGTACAAACTCCTGCAAGAATTTGTAATTCCAGTATGTTGTGGTTCTTCAGAAAACGTTGTGTTCTTCAGATGTTATGTTATTTTGTTTTGTGGCTGAATCCCAGTTTATGTCAGCTCCAAAGAGCTTTGTAAAGAAGAGCTTTCGAAATAGGAGGATGGGGACCTCCAAGCAGAGAAAACAGAGGCAATCCTTCCCTAGATTGTACTTCACTAGCTCTGAGGATTTGAATGGAGAATGCGAAGAAGTGTCTAGTTTTTGCCTGCACCAACACAGGCCATTGTTACTTTGATTGTACTCCTGATAAATACTCATGCCTTAAATAATGGGGAGGAATCCACCAGATCATACTCATGGAATGAAGATCCTCTGTCCAGAGATTCTACATGGCTGCTACTTTGGGATCCTAATTGCTACCTGCTCCTCTGTGAAGACTGTATTGTGCTGAGAATGACTTTAGGTTGAATATCACGGGCATTCAAGGACTTAAGGCAGAGGACTCTCAAAAATATGACTTAATTAAAAATCATATAGTTTTTTTAAAAGATTTTATTTATTTGACAGAGAGAAACACAGGCAGAGAGGGAACACAAGCAGAGGGAGTGAGAGAGGGAGAAGCAGGCTTCCCGCCAAGCAGAAAGCCCGATGTCGGGCTCGATCCCAGGTCTCCGGGATCATGACCTGAGCCGAAGGCAGTCACTTAACCAACTGAGCCACCCAGGTGCCCCCCAAATCATATAGTTTTTCTATCTCATTGATTTCTTTTTTCATATGTGAAATGGCCCCTCTCCCAGGGGCATCCCATAGAATGATAATACATAACATAGGTTGAGATAGGATTTAATAGAACATGTTAAATAAATAAATTTGAAAACCATTTAGAGTCAAGTGTAGATTTGTGCATTGAGTAAACAAACCGTAGAGTTCACCTCTGCATTGCGGGTTCATATTCTTCTGCAGTCGGTAATGATTTACAATGACTCTTACGAACATTATAAATCAGTCCAGTCTCTAAATATAAGGTTTCCAGTGGGTAGTGGAGGGAACATTTTTATACTTCTTTCTCCAGCTCTTTCATTCTAATACCAAATGTCATTGTAAAACAAATGAAATGCCATTCTAAAATATTTATTAGATTCTTAAAGTGAAATACCAGTTTTGTTTCAGAAGAAAGTTTCATAAAATCTCTGAAACACCACTAACGTGATCTTGTCTTTTTTGTGCTTTCTGACCATGGAAGCCTGTCTCTACCTTAAACATAAGAAAACTGATTGACATATTAAATGTATATATCAAATTACTTGCAAAAGGTACAGTTATGGCAGGAATATTGTATATTTAATTCACAGTGAGTTCAGGCTTTTTATGCAAAAGTAAACTCTGTACCATACAAAAAGAAAAAAATCAGTTCTCCTACAAAGCTATGACTGTCCTTTATAAAAATGATCCTCCTTCTACCTGGACCAGATAGGTGAATTAAATGGAGACATGGTGTTAGTTACCAATACTACTGCTTCTACATCTTTTATGGTATATTTGTGGTATGACTAAATTAATAATTTTACTTATTGATATATAAGGTGTAATGTTGCTTTTGTTTTACTGTTTAGTAGCAGGGGATGCGGTGGTAGGTCAATGACATCCCCCTGGCCCTTCTTACTTTGGGTCAGGTAGACAAGGTGAGGACTCCACTAGTTACTAAGAATTTATCATCCAATTACGCCTGCAGGAACTGGAGATGTTCCCACAAGCTGGGTCTAGGATCCAATGTGAGAGGAATGGGGGCCAAAATTCTGTTCCTGTGTAAATGGCACAGTCTCCTTTGTGACAGGAAACCACGTTGACTTTCCCTAGGGAATAGTGTGAATGCAGATCAACAATTTGGTAAATCCCAATGATCTGGATTTTCTGTCTCCTAGTGTAGAGCATTCCAAGGAAATGACCAACAGGCCCCTTGGAGGAGGACTTGGGAGAAGGACTGATAATAAATAGCAGTGAATGTGGTAGGATCCAACCTTAGGGGGAACCAGCCTTCTCTCCGGTGAAGGACATCTGAGCTGGGAAAAGGCTTCTTCCTGACCTCGATAAGAGGGTATGCTTTCCAGATGGGGTAAGTCAAGTTAGCATCTGATCAACAGCCCCTGAGATGATCCAATTACATAGATCTGGTGACTTAATGGGCTGGTCATCTGTCTCTTTCTAATGGATCGCCGACCACCAAGGTTCCCTGTAGGTTGAAGCCTTCTGATCGCTCTTCTGGCCCTGCTGCCCACAATGGTGACTGGGTCCCCCTTGCTCTTTCATTGTTGGCATAATCTTAACCTTGCGTGTGCTGTGGCTATAAGGAGTGAGTTTTTGTTGTTGTGAGAGGGATGAGGGTTTTTTTTTTTTCCAACTGCCCTTCCATAGAAGCTCTTTGGTTCTCTATCCACCTTGAACTGAGAGTTTAAACCCCTGAGATAGCCTTTTATTCTGTATCTCCCATGTAGTCAGAACCAGCTGCCTATCCTATAGTCCTTTAAATCATCATTGCTGGAAGTTACAGTTAAATGAAGTAGCTCCCTGGGTTTCCCAAAGTCTTGTCTTTGATAGAACTTTTATCTCAAGATACCACAGGTGATTAACTAATTATAATGCCATTTCAAGCCCCAGTTTTCTGGGTAGCCATTTCTACTGCTGATAAGGGCATCGCACCATTTAAACTCAAACAAGGCAACAGATCAATACCCGAATCCCAGCTTAGAACAAGTGTTTCCTGGGATCACAGATGCTGTGTCCTCAGCTGGAGTCCTTTCAGTGAAATAGACACCTAGACATCCCCCAAAGAGAGGACTGAATCAGGGGAAGAGTTTTAAAAAAAATATTGGAAGAGCAGAAGGGCAGAACAGGGGTGGCAAGATGACCTAGAACGTGGTAACATTAGGAGTTTGCTGCCAGCACTTTCTTCTGGGAAGAAAGGGAGGAGGTGGCTTTGTCAGAGTCCAAAGCTCTAGTCCTGGGTTCTGGGCGGCGTGGCACATGGTGTGTTGCAATTGGTGAGAGGGCTGCCCTGACCATGGCTGGGATTGGTGAGGAGAATTCACTGGGGATGGAGGAAAGCATGGAAAAGGGGTGCTCCCGAGCTAGTGCCAGGACTAGAGATGATGAGCTTTGTGGGCTGTGCTGGGACCAGAGAGGGGAATCCTGCAGCTTCCCGAGACCCTGCCAGGAGAGAGGAAGCAGGGGGAGGGAGGGGAGAGGAAGGGAAGGGAAAGAGGGGAGAGGACAAAGGCTTCTGTTGTCCCATTCCTACAGCCTATTACTACGAAATGGAGCCAGGTGAGGAGGTAGAGCTTGTGGTCACTTAGCTGCAGTCTCACCGAGCCAAGAAACGATAGGCAGGTGTGGGCTGTGACAAAGAAAAACCCCGTCCCGTGAGATTCAGATTAAAAAAAAAAGTTATGAATGTGTCTTTTTGTTGCCATCATACCTAGGAATATCCATTTTTGGTATTTTGATCCCAAAATGATTTCTTAGACGCATTTTTGGTAGAATTATGATAACCTAAAAAACCTGTAATGACCTAAAAAACACAAAGAAACAATAATGAAAAGACTTGGAACTATAACAGGCTGCCAAGGAGCAGTTCCCATGTGATGAGGTTTCCTGTCCTTTGAACACTCGTTGCGTCGGCCACAAGGACTGAGGAGCAGGTGCTCTTCCTGTGTAGCTGGTGTTGTCTCTGGACCGTTATGCTTCGGCTCGCCGGGAGGCGTGGAAGGACCGTCTGCCTTCAGACTGTCTATGGCACTAAGGACCTTTCTAGTGCTCTCTGGTCATACTCTGTGGACTGGATTGATCAGAAATTAGAAAATCCTCAAGGAGAGAAGTCTGTAGAAGGAAGCAGCAAGCATGTGTGCACATGGAAGTATAATGTCATTGGAAACAGAAAGCTGGTGGACAGTGCTAATGATTATATATATATTCGCATACACACATGGACACACATGTATGTATTCTTTTTGGTAACAAAAATTAACAATAATTAGCTCTCCTTCAGAAAAATACATAGCTTTCTAAATGGGGAGATCATCCAGCATTGGATCCCCCAGTTCTTGAGAAAGTTATCCCAAATCATCCCAGGGAAGGATCGATTTTGGAGAAAATGTAAGCGCTGTGCATGTGCACAGACCTTTCCAGTTTGCAACTCATGGCCACATCATGTGTTTTAAGCCTTAACGTAGAATTACGATGTCCTTACCAACTTCCTTTTACACAGCAGGAATCTTACAGGGATGATGTTCTTGCCCCATATCACAGAATGTGAGGGTTCAGTATTTACGTCTCTTCTGACTGAGCCCCTAATGCCAGCATCTGTCAGCCCGCCGACCGCCTCCAAGTCCTCTACCCCCTGTCCTCAGCAGTGACCACCTCGGGGTGGGCTGTCTTCGCGCTTTGGAGGGGTTATGGCAGGAGGTCCTACTGGATCTCCCGACCTTCAGTTGCGCCTCCTCCAGGCTTCAGGGTGCTGAAAAGTGCTGTGATTGTGTTATTTCTGGGATTTGTTTGTATGCTCTTTACCTCCAGAGAGACGATGCCTCAGGGCAGGGCTTCTCACCCCCCTGCGGCGGCCCGTCCTTCCGCACCAGTAATTGGCTCTTCCTCCTTGCAGGTGCAGCGGGCTCTCTCAGCTTGTCGCCTGGGACACTTGGCCCTCTGCTCTCTCGCTTCCATCTGCCTGGGACGTGGAGCTCATTGTACCCAGGGCTGTCCTAGGGTTCTTTCCTCCTCGTCACCTCTCTTGATCTCCTGTGGGCAGGGAGTGGACCCTGCATGGCATGGTCACAGCGTGCTTCACAATGCCTTCCTCTTTGGTTTTGGGTTTGGATCTTGTTCAGACTTTCACTAACTCTCTGAGGCTGTGAATAACGATGATGAAGGAAGGAAAGGAGTATGTGCCGTATACTTTGAGTCAGGCATGGTTCTCTGTGTCTTACCCATTTTCATCCTCAGAATTGCCCTGCAGATTACAGCTACTCCTAGTCCCCACGTATTGCCGAAGCAAAATCCAGGGCACAGAGAGGTGAATTAACTTGCCCAAGGTGGCACAGCTACCGAGTTGTGAAGCGGGATCAGAACACCTGCGGAGTCCTGCCACGCAGGGGTTCTGGTGTATTTATGTCTGGGTTGCTAGCACCCCTCCTCAGTAAATGTTTGCTGATTGGAATTCAGTGTAAATTATGGGGGACTATTTACGGCAACTGTGGTTATTGAGAAACTTTCTTGATTTAATATTGGAGAGGTAGGAAATCTCGGTGAAGGAAAACATGTGTTCTGCTTCACCAAGCATCTCTTCTAGCATGGAACACAATCAGCTCTCAGTTCCTAGTGACAGAAGGACACCCTGTATGGAAAAGACCAGATCTGATCCTTTTCAGTGATGGGCTGTGGCCATTTATGCCATTCTCTGAAGGGCTATCTCTAATTTATGATGGAATGCATTCTCATCAAGACAACCTCTGTGCTCAGTGTCCTCCATAAACGACATTATTTTGAGATAGTTCCTCATTTCAAGGTCAGAGAGAGGATAGATGGAATTTTAGGGCCTGTGACCATTTATAAAATTCCACAGAAACTAGAATTAAAAAATAGATTTAGAGAGTGTTAAGAAAGAATATAGTCCAACCATTTGTGAAACTGATATTTCATTGCTTTAGTTTTGGCTGATTTTCCAGTTATTACTATTTTCCTGGAGGGCTGTGGCCCAGTAACATGTTTGAGAAGCTGATCATTTGGGTACATAGTTCTGTTAAAAATGACAACCCCATTCTTTTTTCTAGAAAATCTGTGTGATAGAATGATGAAGATACAGTCCTTGAATTGGATGAAGAATGAGTTGTCAAGAAAGATTTGATTTTCAAATACACGGAGGTAGCTGACTGAATCAAGGATGGATTTTCTTAGAGGCATGACAGAAGAGTGGTAGATCGATGATTGCAACGAGGACACAGCCTGGGGAGGGAGTGAGGGCATTGTTTATGTGTGAGTGTGTGTGTGTATGGGGGGGGGGTAGAAGACCAAATTAGTGCATTACCATCGAAGCCAAAGGTAGTGTTTCAGCAAGGAAGGAGTAGTGAAGAGTTTGATGTGCCAAAAAATGTCAAAGAAAATGAAGACTGAAAACAACAATAACAACAACAAAACCCATCATTCACTTTGGGGAGAAGTAGGGCATTCCCTTCATACCCAGAGCATGGTGGTAAAGTTGCTTTCGGCTTACCTCCAGGTAAACCTTATGATTTAATGCAGCTCTTCTGAGACACTTTTAAAAATAGAAAAACATATGATTGATCAAGGACCTGCAGTGATTACTAAAGTAGGTAAGCATGTTATAATCAGGGTACTATTCCTGGGCTTCTGTATTAGGGATTTGATGCTCTTCTCATGTAAAGAAGAAGTGAAAGTGGATGAAACGTTGGAGGTATAATCACCTGTGAAACTGATACTCTGAAGCTTCAGTTTCGATTAACTTTGACATTTGCATAAATAGTCCCATTAAAAGAGAAGAATGAAAAACAAATATGGTGGCACTGGTTAAATTTTGGAGCTAGCAAAAATCCACCAAATACCTTTCTCTGTTGATTATTCTTGCAGACAGAAGAGGTCCAGGCACACTAATGGGAGAATGTTGTCATTAACACACACACACGCCCCTCAGAGTGCTTTGTCTCAAAAGAACAAGTAACTTACATTAAAAAAAATTAATAAATCAATGTCTCCAGCATGCATCACATTAAAAACTATATCTTTGCTTTTTTAAAGTAATAATAAAAAAAGTGGCTCCTTGTATTCGTCTCCAGAGTATTCACAGCTAATGAGCTGCTGGAGGCCTTGCTAGAATTTAATAAACTCATTTCCAGGGAAGGCAGCGTGCGTCGCTCCTCTTTGTGACTGACCCGGGCGTTCAGCTTTGAGTGGGTCACTCTGTGTCCATCTGGCTTGGAAACTGCTGATCCTGTGGTCTTCCCTGTATCACCCAATTTCCAATTCCTGGGGAGTTTATTTGGCTCTCATTGTTTGTACTTGAATTAAAACTAATAAACACTTTACATCTTTCCTTGTTAAAGTGATTGTTATTAATAATGATGAATAATTTAATTCTGCATAATCAAAATTACCTTTGTAGATGCCACAGGAGGCAATAACAAGTGCAGAGAAATTTTCTCAACTGGACAAACTTGATTATCCTGTAAAAGTTGTTTTTTTTAAAGAAATAATTGGAATACATCTGAATAACAAATAATTGTCCTATTAAAAAGCACAGCTGGTAGAGACAAAAAAGAAAACAGTATAAGGGGCTCATGTGAAAATTAACAGCGAATATTGAATTTCCTGGATTTTATTTCCAGATTGCCTGACACGCTGTTTTCTTTTGCTTTCCTTATTTCCCACCTGGGGTTGGTCTTTTCATTGTGGATAGTAGTTCTCTTTTAATCTTGCAGTTAATCAGTTTGGGGCAGTTTGATTTTGTGATTATTATAAGTGGGACAAAATTCAAAAGTAGGCCAAGAGTAAGAGCCTTTAAAATTGCTTTTCATTATCTACTATAGTCTCTCCTTGCCCCAAGAGGGGTAGGTTCTGATCTACTCGGGCCACACCAGGCTCAAAAGTTAACTGCTCACCCAGGGTTTTCTCCTGTGGCATTGTGAGTTCTGGAAGTTCTCGAACTGTCTTCTGCAAACACTCATCTGTCCAGTTCCATCCTTGCTGTGACAAGTCCATACAGGGTCACACACCTATATCCATTTTAGAGAATTACACCTTGAGTTCAAAGAATGACTGTAGTCAACAGAGTCCCAGGCCTCTTGCTGGTGGGAGTAAACAAATTTTTTTTTTTTTTTGAGAGAGAGATTGAGAACCGAGGAATGAGTGGGGCAGAGGAAGAGGAGAGCGAGAATCCCAAGCAGGCTCCACGCTCAGCTCAGCACAGAGCCTGAGGAGGAGCTCTGTCTCGCCACGAGATCATGAGCTGAGCTGAAAGCAAGAGTCAGACACCCAACCGACTGAGCCACCCAGACAGCCCTGGAATCTTATACTCTACTTCAAATCACAGCACATCACATTCATTTGCCAGTGACTATCACAGTGGGAAACCTTTTGTGCATAAATGGGGAGTTTATATAAGACAGGTTGTTTAGCCTTTTTATCTTATTGCATCGCCTAAGCAGAATGTGGTAACATTTGTGGTTCACATTACTGGAAAAGCAGTTAAATATTTGCTGCAGGAAGTTGAACATTCGAATGGTAATTTTGAATCATGAATTGGTAGCTCGCTTGGCATGGCTGATCGTGCCTGCTGGCTTATGGTGAGCCCATGACATTTGATTGTCTTTTGCCTTCCTTTGAACAAGTTATCGCTCAGCTGTCTTTCTAATAGTGTGAAAATAGATAGCTTCCATTCCATCTTGTATTGTAACATATTGTTTTTCTCAGTCAGGGAGCCATCATGAATCTTGTATGTGATGTGTTGGTAAACACGGCATCAAACACAGGGCATCCCTGTCTGACGGGACCTTTAAGGCATTAAACTCAAAGGCAATTGACTGAGGCTGGATTGCACGTTGCCCTAACTTTTCATTTTTCAGCACCTTAAACATCCTCTTGGCTCACAAGTGAAGTGGTTCCTGTTCATTGCGCCTGATTTTTCTTCCATAGCCCCAGAGCTTGCTTTGAAGGAGAAGGAGTCCTGTGTAGGCTGAGGAAGATGAATAGCAGGGCAAGTGCAGATATTGGGATGAAGATTTCATCGGGAGCTCGTTTGCTTGTCTTGTTCTGTCGCTGTTATTGAAGATGGAGAGAAAGTGCATTCCTGTGTCAGATAAACACGCCGGAGTTCCACGTTTAAGACAGGAAGCAAAGGATATATGTCCCTGAATCAGTTCGATGCAATTATTTGCTGAGTGTTCATGAATACTAAAAAGACAAAGGTCAACTAACATAAAAATGTACTGTGATGGTCCCCTCAGGGGCTGGGCACTGGCGAGGGGATGCATGACTGCTTTTTGATCTTCCATTTATCTGTTTCCGCATACAAATAAGATATACTTTGAGATACAGTTTTGAATTAAGGAAAATTAATGACAGCCTTTGAAAATCAGACTCTGTTATGTTATCAGTCTTTAAGAAAGTTAAAAAACCTTTCAGACTGTAATTAGGAGGTCCCCCTCCTTTCTTTTCCTCTCTCCAGCTCAGTCTTCAGTTATTGATTTGGTCTTTCATGGGGGAAAAAACATCCTTTTTTACCCTGGCTGTGAGTTTCCAGCAGGCACTAGTGGTTTAGGTGCAGGGGTGAGGGGGTGAGTGTGGATCTGAGAGGTGGGTTTGGTTCCTCTGATTTTATGAGGAGAGTTAGCCTTGCTGTGTGGACCATACAAGGTCAAAACTCAGACAAGATGAGATCCAGTGTGCTGGGTCTCTCAGAAATCCGAGGTGGTTTAACCCTTTGACAAAACAGTGGTAGTTTGAGTGGGACTTTAATCACTGCTTCTGTGAACTGGAGCACATTGATAGAGGCAACACAATGAGGTCTTCTGTATGCATCCAAGACCATAATTGGACAGATTGCTAGGGAGACATGCATGTATTTACATTTACATCTTCAGATATTAAAAAAAAACTCAACTTATTTTAAGTCGGGGGAAACCTGTATTTCCCTGCAATGGTGAGGATTGACAGTGATTCAGCCTCTTGGGAAGAGTGTTGTGACTGTGCCATCAAACTGATCAGGAAGAAGGGCAGAGTGACTGTGTGGAGAATATATAACAGTCAAGCATGGTATTCTCATTTTTCTACTTAACTGTGCAGGAGACTGGAATGATTAACTCTGTTCTGCATTGTAGTCATGGGACGTAGCATTTAGGGCAGAACCTGCAGGAAAGAGTGTTGTGACCTCACTAGCTAGCGCTAAACAGGTCTGGGTTCTTCACTGCTGATGGTGGGATGGCAGGAAGAGCGCCACGGGCTCCAAAGACTGGGTATAAAAATCTTGCCTCTGCCATTTACAACAGGGTGATAAAATATGTCACTTCCCCCCAGATTTTTTTTTTAAAGTAGTAGAGACACTCATTTGTGTCTTACTTAGGTCTATACATGACACTAAAATTTAGTACTTGTAGGAATGAAACAAGGATATGAGACAGCTGTGTAACTGAGGCCACTGTGTAAAAGTGGTTATTTTAATTAATTAGTCAATATCACCCCCCACAATAGAGATGGTAGGGATGTTTCTCTGTCCTAGTTCATTTCTCCTCATTGGCAACCACAGATGGAACAAAGCTCATGGATGGTAAGATCACCATTCCTGGTCCCGAATATTCTAGAAAGACAATCGGTGAAACTCAGTGACTAACAAAGGCTAGAAAATATTCCTCTAGTCAAATTGAGTCATTCATTGTCTTTTAAAATGTAATGCACACATGCCATTTCTATTTCTGGAATTCAGAGACTGTACGATTTCTTGGAACCTGCTCACAAATGGTCATTGCTCAGGTCATTGTGTTCCCTTGCCTCTCTCTCTCTAACCATCTTCCCTTTATCTTAGACCTTATTAAAATATAAATAGAGGCATATGAAAAATTTTGAGAGTTTATGGAGCAAAAATCATTTTGAATTGGGGAGTGCCTCACTAGCGATGGTTAGGAGTGCTCCCTTGAGAGGAGCCTGGGGAAAGACTTCTGTGTGGAAGTTGCAGAGGCAAGGAAAGGAAATTATTGATTGGGTATCACTTAAAGCCTCGCTGGCTCTGTGTAATTAGTTGTCCTTAGGTTTCAGTTTCATAACCTGGAGGCATATGGAGGCTTAGATTTTGGTTTCATTTACATAGGCCATGTTGGCATTAGGGGCCACATCAGTCTCGTGGCCTCCTCATGTAATTAATTTAACAACCCTAATTAAGCCCCACTTTTTATTAATAAAAAAAATCTTTCCACAGTTATATAGTAAACAATATCCTTAGGCGGTCTCTAGAGAATGTGTAACTTCCTGGTTTTTACTGTTAGCCTTCATACCGTGTGTATATGGATGTGGTTTGAAGTCATGGGATTTGGAGCTGACAGCCAAGCGAGAATTCTTGAAACACCTTCGGTGCAAAAAAGATGGTTTTATGAAAGCATGGGGACAGGACCCATGGGCGGAAAGAGCTGCACTGGGGTCAGGAAGAACATGAGGAAGGGATGATTATATACTTTCAAGTTGGGAGGAAGTTTGGGATAGCATATGTTGCTAAGGAATTTTGGGAGCAAGGTTCCAGGACCTTGAGAGGGCTAGCTATTGTTAGGGAACTGTCATCTATTACTGTCTAATAAAACCTTGGTCATGAGACCCTTCAGATGTATATCAGTGGGTCATATGCTTGGGGATGATTTCCAGCATATATCTTGGGGGGGGTAGAGATAAAGGAAGTTTCTAAATGAATTTCTGTATGTTAAAGAAGACCTCCAGGCTCCTGGGAGTTGGGATAAAGTCAAGCTGAGATTGCCTTTCGGCCCAAGCAAAGTGTTAACATGCAGGTAGCCCAGCTCCTAGTGGAAGGTTACCTGCCTGTTTCAAGGACTTGTTAGTGGGCTGTACGCAGCAAGGACATCTAGGTTTTCTCATTTGCTTTTGTTTCCCACATATCTATGACTCACCTCCTGAAGTGGAATTATAAATTTTTTGTAGGAGGGAATATTCATTGTACTTCAGATATAAGAAAATGATACTGGGAATTTATGATGACAGGAATGGCAGGAGGAGTAAGAAGAGCTGCTCTAGTAGGCACTACTTGAGAGTAAAAAAAAAGTCAATTGGTCAGAAAGTGTTCACAAACACATTTATTTACAGAAAAATGTTTTGAAAATCAATTTGAAGTTTTGTGAATTTGATATTAAGGAGGCAAAGTATTGATTGGTAACCATTGAGGTAGGACCAAGAGATTTTAGAAGAAAAAGAAGAAATTTGACTTTTAGGAAATTGAGGGTGAAATTCGACTAAGGGGGATGTGGTAGGGTCTTGAAGTCACTTGCCATCTGTGTTCAGTGCAATGTAATGGTTGTTATTTCTTGTGCAGGAAAACCCCGTTGACTCCGTCCCCTGCAGACCACATACTGATCTCTCTTTACAAATGAATCTTCTTCCCAGACCAAGATGTTCTCTTTTTTAGATGGCTGCATTTGAAGTGACTGTGTGGGTCCTGGGAATGAGAGGAATGCAGGATGGCAGCTTTATTTTATTTCATATTTAGATGGAAAGTCCCCTTCTACTTGTTTTCTTACCTCTTCTAACAAGTAAAAATAATGCAGACCATAAAAAGAACAGATGCTTTAGGATTAACAGCTCTTATTCTGAATGTTATCAACGGAGCTAACTCTTCTTTGCGGTGTTCCTCTTATTCCTCCAAGTCTTTCAGACAATACCAAGAAAATTTGCTTTTTCAGGCTATAGAGATGTGTTGCATAAAAATGAAATTACTGACATTGTCCCTTCTCTATCCTTTTGTTTTCCTGTTTTAGGTTGTCTTACTGTTTTCTTTTCCTGCAGAATTTTCCATTATATTGAGTTTAGAAATAGTATAGTTTCTTAGAACTCAGTCAAAAAAGGTCATTGCTCATGACCCTCAGCCCCAGGCCACCAGGAAGAGATTAGAAGGTGTGCGGATTCATTTCACAGACCGCAAAACAATATTCAATCACATTGGCTTCTGTAGGCTCCCAATTTTACGAATTATTAACAGAATTGAATAAAAGGGAAAAATTCTTTAGTCTTCTTATCTGTTTGATCTGCTTTGGCATTCTGCACTGCCCACATCTCATTGCATTCCTAATTTAAATGCACAGATGTGAGAAGCAGACTTTCAAAGCTCTAAACGCAATTCTTAGAGGTGCTAAGAATAGAGACTTTTCCTAGGGTCTTTACTTTGTGTATAAGCTTGGACATACAGTGGCTCTTTTGTACAATTTTCTTCCCATCTTTGAGGGGAAATTAAGTACTTAGCTAAATTTTCTCTGAGAATAACCATAATATTTACAGGTGTTAATGAACAAAATTCAACCTAATAAATTTGAAGACCTAATTGGTTTTATTAAGCCATTCATAAATGGGGCAGCATCCCTTGGAGCAAACAAGAGAGAGATCCAAGAAGTTATACACAATGGGAGGCTTTTATAGAAGAAAGGCAGGGTGAAAAGTTATTAGCAAAAGATAAGGATTGTTACAGGCAAGATGGTTTTCCCTTACAGGAAGAATACGGGTCTTATCATGCAGATTGACTCATGTTCCTTTGCAGGATGGAGAGGGCCTGATGTGGCCAACTCAAGTGCACAGATGGGAAAATTCCTGACTGACTGGTTAAGACTACATTTCTGGGGGAGGTTGCAACTGCAATGAGATTTAGGTACTCAGCCTAAGAGATGCCTTGGGTCATACTTTTCTTTTAGACACAGTGGTTTGCGTATTAGACAGAGGAGTAACAAGGCAGAGAAGAGAGAAAAATGGCAAGTGAGAAATGTATATGCTAGAGATAATTAAGTTGTTGGATGTACTTGGGATGTGTCGTTATTTGCTGAATTATACCAGTTAAATTATTTCCTGAACATTTACTCTTTTGCAGTAAAACCCAACTATTCTATGAAGACAGTAGACTGCAGAGGTAAAGGGTCTGGTGGTAACAGCTCTTTGTTTTGGGTCACCTTTGTGTCCTTAGCATGCAGCCCATGTCGGGCACACCGTAGGTGATCAATAAATATTTCCTGATTAAATGAGTGAATGAAAATAGAAAGAAGATGTTATTCTACAAGTAATTTTTTAAGAAATATAAGGTCGGTTACATGGAGTTCTTGAAAAGGAGGTTAATTCAAATGTTAGGTCATTTTGACGATTGTTTCAGGCAGCAGAAAGCACAAGGAAGCATCTAAGTAAGAACCTAAGAAAAAGCCTAAGTAGACATACAAAGCAGTTGACATTAGTGTGCTTCCAAGAGCTATTCATTCCTAATGCCTTCTTTACTGTGTTCTGTGTAATTTCCTTTTACAGGCAGTGGTTTACTAAAGAAACAGAGACAAACTCACTATCAAAAGAAGCCTTCACTGAGTGTGTGTGGTAGAAGCAAGATAACTAGCCAGATATCAGCGGCTTCTAGGAATTCAGATGCTTCTTAACTCCTCTGTAATATAGACCTAACGGTGAAGACACAGGTGTTTTACTCAATTATGCTCATAATGATTACGGCAGCTTCACACAGGCCTATAGAATGGATCCCTTACCTGTCGCCACCGGGGGACCAGCCTCGGCAGAGATGTGGGTCCCGACCCACGGGATGTCTGGCGGGCGAAATAATGACATGGACACAGAAATCTGATGCAAGCTGACAGACCCAAGGTCAGTCAGGAGAGACCTATGAAGCAGGCTCAGGCTCACGCTCTGGCTTTCTAGCTCTAGCTCTCTAGCTCTGGCTTTGGCCCTCTTGCACTGCTTCTCTCTCTGCTTCTGTCTCTCTTGCTCTCTGCTTCTGTTTCTGCCTCTGTTTCTGTCTTTGCTCCTCTGTTTCTGTCTCTCTTTGCTTCTCGTTTCTCTCTTTGCAGGCTCCGTTTCTATTTGCAGGCTCTCTGCTCGCAGGCTCTCTGCCTTTGCCTCTGCCTCTGGCTCTGCCTTTGTCTCTCTTGACTGACAAGGGTCTCAGTCTTTTATTATTCAAAAGTGAGGAAGTTGGGTGGTGCAGTTAAATCTTTAACTGCTTTTGCACCCGCCCTAGAGACAGGATTAGTATTGTTACTGCAGAGTACAGAGTGATTGTTTAAACTCACAGAAGTTGAGACCATTAATGCAGAGGGATCAAGGAATACACATGAGAGATACAGAGATATGATCACCAGGAGGAGGATTAAATGGAATTATATGTCTTGGATAAGTACACAAAGGACATATGACCCTGGCCCACAGGGTATGTGGCTTTCCGGATTCTAGGTGGGGGAAGCCCTGAGGGACTTTCGTTCACATTCACAGGTACCTCCACCAAGGTTTCCGGTGGCTTGGGCCTGGCGGGAGAGGCGGATCACACACCGTCCCCGACACTTACCTTCTGTTCATCATGCTTTAACTTAAGAGATAACCGTTTTCCTGGCCTGTGAAAAAGAGTTTTTTCTGTTGGTCTTTTACATAGCTCAGCATTCTTGATCTCTACTGTCCAGTATGGTAACCACAAGCCACATGTGGCTTTTAAGCCTTATGCAACCAAGGAACTGGATTTCTAATTAATTTACTTGAACTAGTTAGAATTTAAATTTAAATAGCCACAGTGGCTAGGGGCTGCCATATTGGATAGTATAGTTTTAAACTGCAGCTCCAAATGCTCTCTACTGGAAAGAGCACAGGCTTGGGATCAGATAGAGTTTGAACCTAGTCCTGTTTTTATAGGTCACTGGAGTTTTGCCAAATCAGTGTAGCTAATAATTGTGTTTGATGGGAGTATGAGAATTAATGAATATATTGATGTCATTAATATACATTAGACAGATAGATAAATGACTGATGTATATTAGGCCAACAATGATCATTAAATCCTCTTGCTTTCTGGGTCTTCTATAGATAATAGTAATTACAGTTGGTTAAGGAATTACTTTGAGACAGATGCTATGCAGATCATCTTATATGCTCTGGGAGAAGCAAAGTGACCAGGTCAGTGTGTGATGTAGCCTGGATTCGAGCCCAGCACTGAATATATTTATTTCCTTATGCCAGTTTTGTCTTCTAGCTGCTTGGGTCTGGAAAGAATGGCTCATACTTCAGTTTGGTCTCGCTCAGCAGAGGACCATAAATTTAATAGGTACTCAGCTTGTGTGTATTCATGGTTTGGTTGGCCTATGTCCTACCGAAGGTCTTGGCGAGTAGAAGAAAGATAGCATGTATTGGGATGGCAGAGTTAACGCTCCAGAAAGTCTTAGCAAACTGGTCTGTTGTTCACTTGCTTCTAAAAGCTGAGGGAATCTCAGAGTGCTGTGTACTGGGCAATCTTTAGGCAAACGTTTTGAAAGCCTGGCATCTGGGCCTCTTATCTCCTGCAGTGACTCCAAGAAGCTGGGTCAGAAAGCGGTACATAAACCTCACTCAAGAAGAAGGCTCAGGGGGTATTTCAGGGTGTCAACTTACAAAGGCGTTTCTGAATGTCAGTTTCATTGTTTGCAGTGCTTCGCTGCAGAAGTTTGTTATTACTTTATAAAAGAAGAACAAGGATTTTTAGTTATTTTCTTGCTGCCTTTGATTCCCAATGTAATAAATAGCAGGGGCCCTCAATCAGAGACGGAGGCCAAAAGATGGAACGTTGCAGCAGAGCGGGCGAACTGGTGCTGCTTTCTCAAAAGGAGAAAATGACTCTTTCTAGCTCACAGGATTCTGAGAGATATGGGTCGTTTTATGAAGCCTGGGTGGTGGCACATCAGGAGCCCACCCTGACCCTGCTTCTGGGTTGCCCTGAGGAGTGGATGTGGACTCTACCTTAACACAGGTTCTCTGCTCTGTGGGGACACTGGTGTCTACTCTACAGGCTGCACAGAGTGTGAGAACATCTGTTCTCAGACACATAGGACTGTTCTTTGTGGCTGCTGGATAATTGCCACCTGCCCTGCCATCTGTTCCCGTCTTTAATTCTGCGACAAGGACAGCAAAGGGCTGGGCTATAAGAACTCGTTACAGGTGCTGGTCTGGGCCCTTATGTGATGTTTAGGTTCACATGGGGACCTCCACTAGTATCTAGCAGAGTAAGACCCATCTCTCTGATAAAACCAATTTCAAAAGGGGACAAATGAAATGATATTTGGCCTTCCTCTATTTCTCAATGACACGAAAGTGCTCTACTATTGAGGATAAAGATATGAGGCATCACCATCAGAAATGGATGTGGTCTCAGTGGGTGAGTGGTCCTGCTCTCTATAAGAGTGGCTTAGGATCAATTACTCTGAAAACATAGTCATTATTTTTGGCAGACACTCTTTAAATATAATTGGCAATAGCAGAAATCCTATTTAACTCATTTAGGTACTTGGTATTAAATTTTTTATTCAGTTTATCTTGGAAGTACACCAAGAAGTTACCTTCATTAAAATTAGTTGTCCTTTGGGTACAATACTGAAAATTTTTAAATGGTTTAAATGGGTATTTGCCACAACTGCTTTAAAAATCCTCCAGGATAAAATACTTATTTACAAGTATAGTGTGGAACGTTGATACCTTTTGTTTGAGCAGACCTGCATGGACTGGGTGAGAACACATGACCATTTCTGTCGACCTTCCCTTTGTGCGTCTCTAAGAATCAGTCACAGAGTTTTCTATTCAAGCATAAATCCTTAGCTTCTATTAGAGGATTAAAACCCCAATCCTTTTCTTTGCTTATGCACAAAATAAGTCAATCAGTCCTTAATTGGCAGCATAGATTATCTGCAAGTTCTTCCAAAGAGCTTTAGCTCTTAAACTGTAAAAAGTCAGCTTAGACATCAATCTAGAACATTTTTTTGAGATTACTTGACGTATATGTGATAATCTTTTCTTGCTGTTCTAAGTTTTCCTCTTGGATCAAGTCAGATCACTAAAGAACTATGTATTTAGGCAATCAAAGCACAGTGTTGGCCTTTAAAAAATATTTAGATGTATAGCTTTTCCTTTGTTTTGTGCAGATGCGTGTGTATGTTGTCAGAGAAATTTGGGCGTTTATGGGAGGGCTGACATGGGGGATGCCGACCTGACTCACGCGTGTCCTCCATGGGAACCCACAGCACAGGTATCTCGTAGATCTTGATACCAGAGAAAAACTGAACTTCTGGACATTTTTTTTTCTCTTGACCATTGTTAATGAAGTCATTTTTTCCCAAACTATATTCTGCAGGGCCCTTTCCTTTCATAGGAAAGCCACTAATTGCTGCATGAAGAAAATCTTCCCATGGCCTCATACCATGCTGACCTCTCAGTATGTTAGCATGCCGAGCAGTTAGGAAGAGACAAACGTAGCTTTGTTTTAATCCTGCATTTGCCAGTATTTCTTACACTGAGTGTGTGTGTGTGTGTGTGTGTGTGTGTGTGACAGATCAGTTGTGACCCAGCAGAACAGCATTCAATATATACCAGTTTGAGGAATACTGTTATACTTTCATGATTTTCCTCCTTGTTTTGGTTGCAAGATAATAGGGTCAGTGGTCAAAGGAACGAGGCTGATACAAAAGTGAAGGTCAGGCAAAGCTTTATTTCCCACCAAGCATCAGAGTTTCACTGGCCGGGCTAGGGCCACCTCTAAGGAGAGAACAACCCCCCCCCCCCGCTTTGTCTTACAGGGTACCTTTTATAGGGGAAAATCGCACCTCAAGTTGACCTGACTCACGTAGTTTGCCTGAGTTAATTTGCATCTCCATTGCTCCTGGAACCCAGAGGTTGAGGCATTTAGGTGTTCCCACCTGGTCCCAAGTACCAAAAATTGGCCATTCATTCTTAATTTGCATCCCCAGTGCTCCCCGGACCTGGAGGTTAAGGAGGTTAACTGATTGGGCATCTTCCCCAGTCCGGCTCTCCTTTGTTTTCCAGGAGTTGTTTGCCTATATGTCCTGGAGCTGTTTTTCTGAGTAAACGGCAAGGTGGCTTGGATTTCTAAATAGGTCCTTATGCAAGAGGCTCAGAGTAAAATGTTTCACCTGAAATGCCCCATCTCTGGCCTGGACACGGTGGCCATAGACAGTGGCCATAAACCTCATGGTGAAACTTCCCATCCCTCCTCCTCTGCCCATTCTACCCACCCCTTATTGTGAGCTGTGTGCATGCACACTACTTACCTCCTTCTGTCTTAGGCCTTTTACTGACTTTTGCTTTTGTTTTGATTCAGTTCTTCTGAAGACTCAGAGTGATGGTAGATCTGTCACCTTGTCCATCAACCATGTGCCTTTTCTCATTTCTGTAGCTTGGTGCTCACTCTCGTGTCACGAGCCCCAGGCCTGGGATCACCTACACACTCTCGGTTGGTGTTCTTGCTTGTGGCCTTTATTCAGGCCACCTGTTTTCCTCCCCTTTTTTCTCTTTTCTTCAAATCACCAACGTCTTTACTCATTATCCTATTTCCTTTCACATCGTTCTGCAAGCTGCCTTAGGTTCTTTATGCAATGCGATGCTGGCATAAACTTGAAAATAAATAGGTTTCTCTCTTTCCAACACCCAAGGAAGCTAGCCAGATGGAAGTAGGGGTGACAACACCGATGGGCTGTGAGGAGGACTGTTGGCAAGTCATTTTGGAGACGGGGAGATGTTAGGCAAAGCCTGGTGAGCACCAGCCTCTTTAAGAATAAAAAAGTGCTTCCTGGCTTGATGGACCTCAGTGGAAATCTCGATTCTGGGTCAGAGGCAGGGGAGAGGAACCCTGTAAATTGTCAATGCCTTCCAAAAATGTGCGGATCTGGACTTCTGGTCTTCAGAGGCTTATAGCCTGAGGGTCTTTCCAGCACCTGCTGGCTGCTTGCCTGGATCCCCACCCCCACCCCCTCTGCGCATTCCGGGGTCTCAGCTGCGCTCTCTGCCTCCACTCCAGCCCCTCCCCAGAATCTGGGGAGGAATGCCCAGACCTTATTTCACTGATCAAAATTCTTCCAGCTGAAGTCAGATGACCTGCGCTCGTCTGTGTCGCTTCCCGGGGACTGCCGAAGGGCAGGATGGAAGGAGGCCTTGCGAACAAACATTTCATTATTGAACAGGCCCTGCCTCTGGACTGTTGGGTTAAAAGAAACACCACGGACACACTTCTGACCCTGATGCCACATCCTTTCAGGCCACGATCTGTCAACACTGATTTGGTTCTGTCAAAACGGAAGTAGAGAATTTCATAAAAATTTCATTTGTCTTGTGTTGGAATGAACATGCCTCACTTACCTGGTTGAGGTCGCCTCCTTTTGCCTCCTGGATTCATCCGAACATCGCTACTGATGTCATATCTCTGAAACATCTCTTTCAGTGGGTCCCTCACAGCAGGAGACCCTCCTGTGACTCCTGAAACCTACAGGCTAAAATCTGAAGACATGAGATTTTTATTTTTTTATTTTTTTAGGATCTCTAAACTTTCACAGTTTACATCCAATTTCTAGTTTTAGCTTTAGTTTCTGTTGGCGCTCCTTTCCACAAGCCATTTGCTCCAATGTCACTAACTTTCTAAGTTTCTGTTTTAGGATTTGGATTAAGATGTGTTGTATCAATAAATTTCCCAGTGTGCACCGTAAAAACGCCGGCAGAAGCACCGATAACAGCATTCGAAGTTGTGAAATGGCTGGTAACCAGCTCAAGTGTAGGAATTGTGTGCCTTTTTTTTTTGTCTCCCAGGCCTTTGTCTTTTGTCTTCTTTCCACACATTTTCTCATCTATCCTAAGATAGATTTCAAGGCCTTCCCAGATCCCTTGTCCCTCTAAAAGCTTCTCAACCTAGAAATAAGCTCTCTTCTCTGAGCTACTATGATTCTCACTTTGTAGCCATTGCTTAGCACACTTTTTACATGCCAAGTGCTTTATTATTTTTCTCCTTTGTGAAAGATTTCCGTTTTCTTTGAATCCCTGAACAGACTTGTTTGTGTTTTTTAAAGAGAAACCTAAAACTTTCAGACTTGTGGAATGTAATCGAGTTGATAATAGTTACAGGAGGAAATTAGGAAAAGAAGACAAAGGAGATAATGCAGATTTTAGAACATGCACACATGCACATGCACACATGCATCCACAAATACACATGCATTTTACAAGCAGCCTTAAAAGAAGGAATGTGATCTAGACCTTGATATTGGAGTCAGAGTGCTCTGCTGGCACCGGCAGGAGATTAGGGAGGGAGAAATGACATGTTCACCAAGTATAGTGGGGCGGGACTTGGGAAACCAGCCATGCAGGCATGCTCAGTTCCTTCCCTAGATATGCCATACACGGTATGTTAAGTTGGGTTACCGGAAGCTTTCTTAATCTTAAGTTATCAAGTAAAACTTGGCATAATCAGGCAGGATTAAATAGGGAAGCCAGAAAAGATAGGCACCCCTTCTTTCAAGAAGAATGCACGAAACTGAACCTTACTTCTCAACATGCCTCAGTGCACATCCAGGCACTGGTTTCATGTGAGAACAGATGTTTGCTCTCAGGGGCAACCTCAGAACCCTGGGTCCTGTTTCCATACAGAGAGATGTGTATTTGGGCAACACTTCTGCCTCCTGCTGCCCCTTCAATCACTTCTTCCCAGTAGAGGGGAACATGACACTTCTCTTGTTGGTAAACAAAGGGACTGGGCAAGCTTGGCTCAGCCCTGCTATTTTCTGTCCCCCCCCCCCCCCCGAATTAGCTGTCCATCCAGAGGATGTGTTCTCATCTGGAGCCACATGGCCAAAGTTCAAGTCTCACTTCTGCTAATGACCACCTGTGTGATCTTGGGGGCATTTCATAAATTTAGGTGCCTTGCTTTTCTTTTCTTTTCTTTTCTTTTCTTTTCTTTTCTTTTCTTTTCTTTTTCTTTTTTTCTAGTTTGAAAATACATGGTAGAATAGAGTGCTTTCTTGGATGTTGTATGGAAGAAACTTTAATTAGTTGAAGATAATGGAGATCTTGGGGCAGATAAATTAAACACTGCACATACTATCCCTTACCTCCAGAGAAAACCAACAAATCCTGGAGAATGTGTTTTGTTGGAGACTGAAATTAAAGTCGGGATGTTGTAAGTACTAGAAACAATGCCTGGCACCTAACAGACACTTGACAAATATTTATTGAATGAGGACTTTATTGAAAGAGGGAATGTATAATTTGAAATCTCATCAGCTGATTCTGCTAAATACTCCCCCACTCCCTGCAACACATGTGCGTGCACACACACACACACACACCACTTATGCACGTGTTCATATCACTTATAGAGTCTTTGTAAATCTTAATTCTTTGGGGGTTGATTCTTTTTTTTTAAATTTTATTTATTTGACAGAGAGAAACACAGCTAGAGAGGGAACACAAGCAGGGAGAGTGAGAGAGGGAGAAGCAGGCTTCCCACTGAGCAGGGAGCCTGATGCAGGTCTCAATCCCGGGTCTCCAGGATCATGACCTGAGCCGAAGGCAGTCGCTAAACCAACTGAGCCACCCAGGCGCTGCTGGGGGTTGATTCTTAATAAATTATCTGTGATGCATATGCTAAGGATAGCAAGTTAGAATTTGTTTTTATTTATAAGCATTGCTAAGAATATATTTATTTTGTACTATTTTAAAAAGTTGTATTTACAAACCAGCACTTTCTGAATTGTGTTTGATACATTACGCCACTTGCTTCATGATCCAAATATAATCTGCTTAATAGGTGGCAATGTCTTAAACAATCATGGTTGAGTCATTCCTCCAAAGGGAGGAATGACTCATGGGAAGTGGTGTCTCATTCCTGTAAGGAAAAAGCTGGGACACAACTGTCGATTTCCTGCTTCTGTTATAATTGTGGGTTTTCAAAAAGATACAAACTCCAAATCTAAAGTTATCTTTCCAACATTTTATATTCATTAATATGGTATATTATAGCCATATACAGGTAGCTAAAGATCCCTAGAATATATTCATCTTAAATAATTATGAGCAAGCAACACGTTTTTCTCTAGGTTTGTATTGGAGAAACGTGCATAATGGCTTAGTGAGGGTTCTTATCACTCACTACACATTTGCTTTAGTTACACTGCCTTTTTATTCAGTTTTGAAAATATATAGTATGACAGAAATTTCCTACTTGGATATTTTGTGGAATGATAAAATAACAGCCTTTAAGTTGTTGAAGAATATAGAGGATTTAAAAGAGTTAAACTCAAAATGATACAGGAGTCCACAGCTTGGATAAAAAATACAGGTTATTTATTTGCTTTTTATAATTAGATCATATAACTTGATTAACTGTAAAAAATAACATTTAGTTTTGTGGTAAGCTAGAGAAAATAAATGAAATTTATTTAGTATGCTCTTTTTAGTATGATGGAAGACTGGTGTTATACATCCCTTTTTATACCCAGAGATAAACACAGTGCTTCCTACCATAATGACCTCCACTTCTGAGGGGCTCTCCGAGCTCCAGGTACTGTGATAGCTGCTTGGTGAGCACTGGCTAATTTAATTTTCACAACAACCTGGTGAATATGTTCATGATTTTTTAAGTGGGAGGCAAGAAGTATTCAATAAATAAATCCCAACGTGTAATATCTCCAATAGAAATAAACTTTATGAAATGTTTTGCTGCAATAGGCCTATGATGTTTGGGAAGAGAATTTCAGAAGGATTTTGGAAATCCCAGAATTGTGTGTACATCTTTCCATACAGTACAAGCACAGTGGTCTGCAGATGACAGCAAAGCTCCTCTAGGAGGCATGGGGGCTGCAAGGTGGGCTAGACTCACCCCCCAGTTACCCCATCCATGTGCACATCCCCACACACACCTTGCCTGGGGGTGTGGTTCCAGGTAGGGCACCAAAAATGTGATAAACCAAGATCCTTCATTTGTGGAGAGCTGAAATTATGTATATTAAATTTAAGAATGCCCACATATTCCTTATAATCTCTTTCTATGCTTGTTTTTTATGTATTTGAATAATGTACTCTGTACAGATTTCCAACCTCCTTTTCCACTTAAATTATCAAAGTGTTGCCCATGTCATTAGAAGAATTAATATTCTTTTGTCATAAGAAGAATTAAAATTCTTTACAACATTGATTGTGGATTTGATTATGTTAAGAAACTACTATTTATTTTTTAAGTGTAATAGCGACATTTTAAAAATCCTTACTTTGGAATGACACTCAATAATTTATGGATGAAATGATATAAATGTCAGGATTCTGCTTCAAAGTATATGTTTGAGGGGCGTGAGATTAATGGGAGTACAGATGAAGTTAGTTTGGTAATATGTTGATAATTGTTGCAGCCCAGTGATGGGAACCTGGGAATTCATTACATATACTATTCTCTATATTTTTGGCCTTTTAATACATTTCCATGATAAAAAGTTAAGGTTGTTTACCAATCTAATTTCTAAAATCTTTATGATGTTCACAATATGGATCTATTTTAATATATTTATTATTATTAATACATTCATTATTATTATAGTTAATTTATTTAATCATTTATTGCTTGGGCACATTTTATGATTTTTCTGGCTTTTCATGATCATATATGATACAGCAGTCAACATTTTCCCCAAGCACTTCCTTGTGCATGAAATTTCATCCACATTAAAATTTCTTTCCTTGGGAGGGATTTGGATGTGTGATATTATTCACAGGTGAATGTAATCATTTAAATGTGATATACCATTTGTTTTCAAGGTAGACTGAATATATTTGCCATTCTTATACTATTAGCATTGCATGCCATCCTTTAGAAATATGTCTTCAATAGATATTTTATTAAAAATATTGGAAGAAGATGTATTTGCTGAAATAGAAGACATTTATGTTGGTGGCAGAAAATATGGGAACTACAGAACAGTCACCACTCTACAAGAGAATCACTGTTGAAATGGGATGGTGTTGCTTAACAATCTTTTTTCAAAATATTTTGAAATATTCTCTGCTGTTTAGTTATAATGATAGCTGGAGGCATTATACAACTTTATTTTGCAACTTTTTTTTCAACACAGATGCAAAAAGTTTCATATCTGTTATTTACTATTGCAATGTCAAATAATGTTAGTTAGAGAGAAGTTTCAGAGAAAAAGATAAACTGGAAAAAGACAGTGGTCATTGAGGTGGAAAGTGACAGAGAGACATCTTGCCATAGCAGTTAGAGTGCAGATATAGCGTCAGGGTTTCAAAGCATGTCTTCACTTTCTCTTCATTCCAACCAAATGAAGACCTCATTTGAGATTTATAGATAGGGCCACCAAGGCCTGGACATACAAGGCTCCCCAGAAAATGACCTTCACATCCTGTCTTCACCTTGGGGTCTAGTTGCCCCTGGGTGTTCCTGGTCATTTGGTATCTTGGGCTTCCCCGAGGGATGACTATGGAACCCATCACATCCTCTTCTTGAGATACTGTTTGCTTCCATTTATAAAGTTATAGAAGCAATATATTGTCTTGGAAAAAAAATCCAATAGAACCAAAGAGTGTATTAGGAACATAGTTTATACACAGTTTTTCAGACTACTTTTCCTTACTGTTGTGCCATAAGAAAATTTTATGGATCACTAAGACTGTTAATACCGTCATTACGGTTTCAAAAGATATAGCCACATCCTAGGAGTGTCCCACCGTTGGCTTGATGTCTCAGCATATTGCTAAATCAGGGTGACCCGCCTGCTGCCTGAGGGTGAGCAGCTTTTGCCTTCCAGCCGGACTCCACCCCCTCAGCAGCCTCCTACTGCACCCTGAGTCTGTTTCGTCTTAGTTACTTTAAGACTTGGAAAAACAATACACAGTGGGTTGTGGTCCAGCTTCCCAAGTAATGAAATTCGAAGACACAAGGTAGAACCCTGAGTGAGCTCACTCCCCATGGAGACAATTTTGGCTAATGAGAGAAAAAGACCTTGGTGGGAGACTTGGGCAGGGCAGTTCTCCCTCTTCCCTCCCTCTGATGGATTCTTCTCAGACAGAAGGGCCTGAAGAGCCCATCTGAGGGTCCCCTTGTGGCCAGCTGGGTGCACCCACCAAAGGACCCTCCTCAGGAAGTGGTGGCCAGATGGTAATATGTCACTTTACTTTGTTTCCTTGCCTTCCTTCCTGCCATGGGCTTGCATCTCCTTAAATAAAGCATCAGCATTTATTTAGTTGTTGCATCAGACCTAGCTTTCTGGAGAACATGAGCTCAGGTAGGGAGTTAGCCAGGTAAAGAGTGTGGTAGACATAGAATGTGCAAAAGCTTGTGGGTGAGGGAGCTTGGTGAGTTAAAAATGAGCGACAAATGTGGCAGAGAGAAAAAGAGGAGAGGTGGCTGATGTAGACTTGGATGTCAGCGGGAAGGGGGCAGGGAAGACATTGATAGTGGTGTAGACCATATGAAGCAGTGTGGTCTTAATTCTAAGAGTGATAGCAATCCACTGTAGGGTTTTAAGCAGGAAGGAAGTGGGTTGGGGATGAGGTAGTGAAGTCAGATGGTATTTTGAAAAGAGCACTCTGGGCTGTATTGGGTGGAAGAGATCAGACTTTGGAAGTAGAGTTGCAGTGTTGAGTCATCCATAGGAGGTACCTGCAGACCACAGGAGAAGGATGACCTTAGCTCAAACTACTGTGATGAAGTGGGAAGATTTGAGAGTTATTTAGGAGGCAAAACAGTTAAGGTTGGTAACAGCTGGGATGTGTAACCTGAGGCACTAGACGATCCCTAGATGTCTAGATGGGCTACTTTTTCAGTGCTGGTGGCATTCATGGGGTGGGAAACTCTAGGGCAAGATGAGGTTTTGGGGGGAGATCTAAAGTTTGGTTTTGGAACCATACTGCCCTATGAAGAGTGTGACATCCATCTGACCTCAGGGGAGAGATCTGGGCAGGATACAGGCATTCGTGAAGCACCCTGTTGAAATGGTGATGAGGCTGGGTGAGGAAGGGAAGAGAGGGCAGAGATCTGGCTTTTCCCTCCTGGGATTTCGTGCTTTCTGATGACCCAGAATGTGGCTTGGGGTTAGCCTTTTGCTCAGTACATCTATGTCACAGAGAATCCCCCTCTCAAATATGAAGTTGAATTATATGCTAATGAGCACATGTCTGGCCTGAACTTTGTCTCGAATGTGTCCATCCAATGTGGACCTTTTAGACTAGGATTTGCTCTTCTGTCATTATTCAGGGAGTATTTTATTTTTCAAATAATTGGGAGACATGCTGGAATTCTTCCACCGAAGCTCCAGTTGCCAAGGCGGATGTGTCTGTCCTTGATCACCCCGATTGATGGAAGTTCCCATAGGTGGGGTTCAATATCCTGTACTTTTTTACTGCTGTCTTTGAAGGTTGCAGTTCAGATTCAGAAAAATAAGAGGCACATAGTTTTGACAGCTTGAAGTAATAATACCACAATACTTCGGTTAAGAGTGGTGGAGAGGGTAGCGTGAAGTAACCAACCACTTTCCATAGATTACAGACATCGTGTTATAGACACCGTACTTCTGAGCTAGGTTCCTTATACCAATTTCTAAAGAGATGACAATAATGACAACAAATTGGGCATTGGTCACTGATTACACTTAAGGTTGAAGCACTATTTTCTCTGTATTTTGAAGAAATTCTATCTGACTCTTGCAAATTGCTTATAAATGTCTTGTTTACCTAAGTATTTCAGATTTTCTCTTGATAACATGTTGACTGGAAAGTGGGGTGTGGCATATTGTAACTGGATGTATTATTAGGAGGTCATTGTAGGGATGCATTCTCTGTAACTTTTGCTTTATATGCTCTATGTGCTGCTGGCTAAATATCATTTAATATTCAAGAAAGTAAGTAAGCTACATCCACAACTGCCTACTATTACTATATTCTCTAAGTATTTAGGGCCTTGAAATTAGTAGAATTTGGGTGATTAATATTAACTAGGCCTTCATTTTTAGCCTCCTTACCAGGGAGCATTTGGTGTCTTGCTCTGAATGCTTCCAGAAATGATAGCTAATGTGGACCATGACAGTGCTGTGTCCTTTCTCACATCTGTCCCTTGGTAGAAGGTTTTATTCCTTTTCTAAGTGGCTTTCAGTCTTTGTTTCTCCCTATACATCTGTCATTCACCTTTTGCTGTTTTCCACTTACACTGAGAGAAAAAATTTGATATGAATTTGTCTTTGTGCTATTAAGGTCTTTGACTGATTGGGTAAGGCCCATCCACATTATGGAGGCAATCTGTTTTACTCCACATCTACTGATTTAAATGCTAATATCATCTGAAAAATGCCTTCATGGAGATATCTAAGATAATGTTTGACAAATCTGGGTACCATGGCCCAGCTTTGTTGACACATGAAATTAACTGTCACAGTGGTCAAGTACTGAATTAATAATTTTGTGTGTTGAACTAAAATGTGCCAAGAATTATGTCATTACTCTTATGCTATTCATTGGGATGGATTTTACAGCAAAATATTTTTTTCCAACCTCTAGTACATGCATATGTGGCTAAAAATAGACTGGAAAAAATCCAAATTTGTCTCAGGCCCTGAGGGTTACAATAAAGCTGATGATAGCCTTTGCCAGTGAATAAATTTTTTTGATATAATGAATGAATTTAGGAAAAAAAAATGTGGCAGCATTAACTGATGAAATGCCACCAATGCTGAGGTTGTAATAGGGGTTTTCGGTGGGACGACAAAGAAGGGATTCAAACTCTTTTCTCTGGAATGCATTAGATTATTCACAAGCAAATACTGACTGCCTAGTGATCTGCGGAAAGACTTCCCTTCTGTTCTCGCTGTTAGTGTGGTTAATTACAAATGGATGTTGAACAGTGGATTCTTCAAGTTGCAGTGTAAAGCTTGTAAATGACAGGATTTGCTTATATTCCACTATGACATCATTTGAAAATCTATCAGAATTTTTGAGGTTCACATTTGAGTATCTTTTCATTGGACTTGAAATTAAAAAAAAAAGATGAAGCTATTTCCCCGCTGTATTTTGGAATTTCTCCTGAAGATGCTTTCACTACTTGAGGGAGGGGAAAAAAAATAAAGCCAAGGGCTTACTCATTTTTAGAGTTGATGTAATGAATATATTTTGTTCTAATGTATTACCAATCAAAAGACAACTTTGTAAGAAGAGTATTCTGAGTTATTTAACCTTCTTCCTAAGAAAGATCATGGTTTATCCAATGATTCTTAGAACCTCTGTACTCTATCAGGGTCTTAGACGAGAATCATCAATGCAGTCTATACCCTCTTCTTGGAAACTTTTTTATTTTTAAGATTTATTTATTTTGAGAGAGAGAGCAGGGGGAGGGGCAGAGGGAGAGAGAGAATCTTCAAACAGGCTCCCCACTGAGCACAGAGCCCAGTGTGCCACTTGATCCCAGGCCCCTGAAATCATGATCTGAACCAAAATTAAGAGCTGCTTAATTAAGTCCCCCAGGTGCCCCCTTCCTGACAACTTCAAAGGTTCAGTGAGAATTTGGTTTGGCTTTTTTTTAGACAGGAAAGAAGGGTAGGTACTATTAAAAAAAGTTATAGCCTTATCACATTCCACTCTGGTTGATAGGACAACTCTTTCATTAGCAGGATGTATTGGGATCCTACCCCTCCACCCCCAAAGGTTTACTTGTGCTTGCTAAGAAGACATTCGCACACTTGAGCCCTGGATCCAGGAGAAACCATTAACATGGATTCCTCCAAAAGTAACACCCACCCCAGGCTTGGGAGCACCCCTAGCAAGGATCAGATGACACCAGGTGATAGGCAGTATTCCAAAATCTTTCTTTTTTGTCCATTCATCCAGTGAACTGACTTCTTTTCTTCGGTAAATATCCAATGTTAAAAAGAAAAAAAAGGGGGGCGCCTGGGTGGCTCCGTTGGTTGGGCGACTGCCTTCAGCTCAGGTCATGATCCCGGAGACCCCAGATCGAGTCCCACATCGGGCTCCCTGCTCGGCGGGAAGCCTGCTTCTCCCTCTCTCACTCCCCCTGCTTGTGTTCCTTCTCTGGATGTATTTCTCTCTGTCAAATAAATAAATAAAATCTTAAAAAAAAAAAGAAAAGAAAGAAAAAAAAAGATTTAATTGGCAAGATTAGCTCAAGAGACCTGGAATAGGTTGCTTGTAAATTATTGAAATTAGGCCATGGAAGACATGCCTCAGTCTTGTCAGAGGGAAATATGCTTGTCCAGATCTACAGCCTGGAGCTGCTCTGGCTTCGGAACACCAGGGAAAAATACCAAATGCTTCAAACTTCCAAAAATGGTAATTTTCAAAAGAGCTTAGCATATTTGGCAAATATTTGAGCTTCGAAAATATGGAACCGGCAACTGAGGGGAAAAAACCTACAGCCACAGATATAAGAAACGGTGGCACCGAGTGCCTCATCCTTTAATGAAGATCTCAGAGGGCACTGGTCTTCACAGTGATTGGAAGGAAGGAAAGAACATCTTATCTGGGGAAGAAGCCACCTGGAGAATGAATCTGTGGCCTCTTATGCCCTCGCGTAGAAGGGAGCTTGTGCAAAATCCTCTTTAGAGTTGTTCAGTGTTGTCAGCTGATCCATTTGATGAAGTTGGCCCAATTAACCTCTAGAAAGTAGCTTTAGGATTTGATTATGAGTTTATCTTTGGGCATGATCTCATTTTAAAATCTGTATGTAATGGGGATGTAGTTTTATGTGTATTGTTGCCTGTAATTGAATTGATATTAGACATGAGGTATGTTTTCTCTTTCTTTCATGGTGACAAAACTTGTAGCCAGATATGATTAAATTGCATGTGTGTACATGTGTATGTGTGTGTCTGTGTGTGTGTGTTTGTGTATGAATGTAATTCTAAAACTATCATTCCTTTGTGTTATTTTTAGTTCCAATATTTAATTTATTTTTAAAATTTCAGGGGCACCGGGTTGGTTCAGTCTGACTCTTGATTTTGGCTCAGGTCATGATCTCAGGGTTTTGAGTTTGAGCCCCGCATTGAGCTCTGCCCTCAGTGGGGATGAGATTCTTTCCTCCCTATGCCCCTCCTCCCCCCAAATAAATAAATATTAAAAAGAAATTTCAATTAACATTAAAGGAAGGTGGGAGATGTTTCTGTTTATCCAAGGGGTCATGGGTTAGAAGTTGATAATCCTGATTCGAAACTCGAATCAGTCTCGAAAGCAAGCCTCTCAGAAGCACAGACACCTTTTCCATGACTGTTCTCTCTCTTGCACACACATTTTACCTGTTAGCCATGCCCAAACAGGACACACCATATTTTGTCTCATTTCTTTATTTTCGCATACTTTGTTGCTTTTCTCTTGATATGTCCTATGTTTCAAATCAGTATTCCTATTTATCCTTGAGACTAAATTCAAATGGCACTTCCTTTAAGATGACTTCCATGATTACATGGGCACATTTAACATTTCCTTCCTCGGTGCTAATACAACTTTGTATACACCACTATTTGTGTTATTGTAAAGATTTCAAAAAATACATGACATGTGCAAAAATATATTCATCTTTTAAAAGTTGAAGCATTACACGTGAGGGTAAATTCTCCTTTGGCCATTGTCTAAGTTCCTCTTCTCACACTGCTTAGATAGAATCACTGTTCTCAGTGTGGAAAATATACCATGACATTTCTATTTATATATGCATACATGTCCCTATATAAAATAGACAATATTGTCTTTTGTGCGAGTTGCAAAAAAATGGCATAAGAATTATTGTGATGTTCTGCAAATTGGTGATTTCATTGTGTATCTGTCTCAACTTGTAGGAGAATTTCACCCATCCCATCACATGGCAAAGGCCTTAGTTCTAAAGAAGATGATGATGTTGGGGCGCCTGGGTGGCTCAGTTGGTTAAGCGACTGCCTTTGGCTCAGGTCATTATCCCAGAAGCCTGCTTCTCCCTCTCTCACTCCCCCTGCTTGTGTTCCCTCTCTGGCCGTGTTTCTCTCTGTCAAATAAATAAAATCTTAAAAAAAAAAAAAAAGATGGTGATGCCTGCACCTTCTTTGTGCTCTCAATAGTGCTAGATGATCATTATATAGCATTTTTAAAAAGATTTTATTTATTTATTTGACACAGAGAGAGATCACAAGTAGGCAGAGAGGCAGGCAGAGAGAGAGGAGGAAGCAGGCTCCCTGCTGAGCAGAGAGCCCGATGTGGGCCTTGAGCCCAAGACCCTGAGATCATGACATGAGCTGAAGGCAGAGGCTTTAACCCACTGAGCCACCCAGGTGCCCAATTATGCAATATTTTAATACATGTCTGTTGCCTATTAAATATCCATATTGCTCTTTTCATAGCTATAGGAAGACAATAGAAAATAAAAAAATTGGGGGCGCCTGGGTGGCTCAGTTGGTTAAGCGACTGCCTTTGGCTCAGGTCATGATCCCGGAGTCCTGGGATCGAGCACCACACTGGGGTCTCTGCCTGGTGAGAAGCCTGCTTCTCCCTCTCTCACTCCCCCTGCTTGTGTTCCCTTTCTAGCTGTATTTCTCTCTGTCAAATGAATAAATAAAATCTTTAAAAAAATAAAAAAATTAATCTTTAAAAATTAAATCTAAAAAATTAAAACTAGATCTGCCATATGATCTAGCAGTTTTACTTCTGGGTATATGTTTATTGCAGCATTATTCACAATAGCCAAGATATGGAAACAACGTTAAATGCCCATCAACAGATGACTGGATAAAGAAGATTGTGTGTGTGTGTGTGTGTGTGTGTGTGTGTGTGTGTGTGTGTAATGGAGTATTGTTATATATATATAGTGGGATTCGTTCAGCCATAAGAAAGAAGGACATTCTGTCATCTGTGACAATATTGATGCAAAAAAAAATGAATACTATATGATATCACTTATATGCGCTTAATGTAGGAGGGTAAAATGGTGGTTACAGGGGCTGGGAGATGGGGGTATAGAACAGATGTTGTTAAGAAGACAGACTTGCAATGAGCAGTGAATAAATCCTAGAGATTTATTGCACAGTATAGGGAATATAGACAAGAATACCTTCAGATTTGCTCGGAATCTAGAACTTAATTATTGCAGCCATTTAAAAGAAAAAGAAATGATAATTATGTAATGTAATAGAGGTGTTAATTATCTTTACAATGGCAATAATATTATAATATATAAATGTATCCAATGAACATGTTCTACTTTTTTTTTTTTTTAAGAGAGAGGGAGAGCATGAGTGGGATGGAGATTGTGGAGGGAGAGGGAAAGAGAGAATCCTAAGTAGGCTCAGTGCACGCCCAGTGCAGAGCCATCCTGGGACCTGATCCACCCTGAGATCATGACTTGAGCTGAAACCAAGACTCTGATGCTTAACGGACTGTGCCACCTAGACGTTCTAACATGTTATACATTTTCAATTTACACAATGTTATATGTCAAATATATTTCAATAAAAAGGATTGTATGGACTTTTCACAAGGTGATAAGTCCATTTCAAATGAGGCTTTTACTTAAGGAACATAAGAGAAATTACCTTTCCTTGAGAATTGTTGGATAATTGAAGGGGGTTAATGGAAAAGAAGTTTATTGAGGCCAAATAAAAATCAGCTTGGTCACATCATTTCTTACCTTGTTTTTACAAAACATGTTGCTAGTTATACTCTAAAAATTAGTTCAAGTTGTCCTGGGGCAGAGAATAGCAGACAACTGAGCATAAATATTAACTGTTCCAGTATTATATAAATGACAGTGTCTTCTCTCAAGTGGTACACATGCCTCCGGCAAAGAGAAAAATGCCTGGATGGCACATTTTCTTCTTCCAGTATGTGTCTCCCATAGACACAAAGGCAAAAAACAAACTCTCAATGACTAGGTCTGTTCATGTTAGTTAATGAATTTCTTAGAGACCCACGTCCCAAGGACCTTCAGCTGCAGCTAATCCTGATGCAAATAGGGTCAGTTAAGATCTGATCTTCCCTAGTTGGGCTCCATCTCAGACCATCGATTCTTTGGGGTGTGAGTTCCCTACTGGGAAAGCACGGAATTTGAAATCAGAAACCTTTTGTTTCAAATCCCAATTATGCCACATGCTAATCGTATGATTTGGGGCAATTTATTTAATTTTTCTGCACCACAGTTTTCTTATCTGTAAAATTAATTAATTGTTTAATTAATCGTGGATTAATCCTTTTTACATAGACTGTAAAGCATGATGTGAATGTTCAGTTAGGTAAAGCGTGACCTGATTTTGTTCCCATGTTTGTGTGCTGGTCCTTCTTGGCCTTCTTTTGTTCTTTTTTCACCTTTCCAAAACCTGTTTGAGGGAAGAGTCTCTGACTGTCTTGTGCTTTTTCTGGGGCTTCTCCTGAATATTTTCCAGTTGCTCCTCAAAATCTACTCAGTCTCCACCCTTCTCCACCCTGCATTGTCTTGTCAGACCATCTGGTCTGCACTGGGGATGCTGCTGCCTCTGGCTTCCTGTCCAGGGTTGGCCATTGGGAGGTGTTGGTGGAGCTGAGCTGGAGAGTGCGGTCAGAGAATTCCCTTATGCCAGGAACAAGAGGGCCAGTGCATGGGCTCCTGCCCAAACTTTCCCTCAGGGGTCTGGTGACACAGTATTTTAACACCTACTGACTAATAAACATTATGTATCTGCATTGTTCTTCATGAATAAAGAAAAATGAAGAATCAAACCAAAATTTAAGATTGAATAATAGCCAACAAGATATTTAATATGTGCAATTCCTAGGCAAATAACGTATATGTACTGGAATTTCCAGAGGTGACCTTCCTCAGGGATTAGAGTAAAAGGAAGTTTCCACAGTGATGCTCCATCAACATTACCACAAAATGCCAATTCTATCCATTTTATTTTAAATTTAATTTCCTAATTAAAATTGTGTGACTTGATCACAAAGTGATAAATAAGTCCATTTCAAATAAGTGTCTTCTTTAAGTAAGGAATATAAGGGCTCCTTCTCTGAGGGTCTCCTATTGGCAGATGTCCTATTCTTGATTGCTGGGTCCCCCCTCCTTTATAAATATTCCTTTTGTGGAACTCTCTCGTGTTACCTGTGAAGATGCCCTGTGTTCTGATGGACCCGGACCCATCAAGAAGAAGGGTGGGATGGCCCTGCCGCCTTCTCCTTGCACTCTGCAGGCATCATGACTAGGGCAGGAAATGTATGCTGAGCGCAGCTCCAGAATGAGTCAACATTTCTCAAGTCTGGTATGGAGTTGAGCTGCGGAGGAGTCTATTTTCTGAGAACCCAGTGAAGTTGGGTAGATTTATTTATTTCTGGAAAGTTTTTCTGGAAATTTAATGAGAGCTCTCCTTCTGTGACATTTCATAGCAAGGAGTCAGTTATTAAAAGTGAAAACAACACAAAACCAGAACTGGTAGAAAAATGGAAGTGCTCTGATAATTTTGTATGTGGTTGCCAAGATGGATGTGATAGATTGGATTCAATCACTTCAATTGTTTTCTTGGAATAGAGCAATTTTTATACTCAAATGGATCATGTAATAACCTATATTTATTAACAAGTATTCCTCAGTATATTCCATTTATTATTCTGTATTCTGTTTATTTTAGTCCTATACATTAAATTTGATCATTAAAAATATACTCAAATTACTGTAATCGAATAAACAAAGATTTTTTAAGACATCTTTCTTTCAAACTCATCTCTATCTTACAGCTGACTTAAAACTTAAGTGTTTGGTAGTGGAGAGCAGTGATAAATATCATTGCAAGTATTTCTTTGGTTTCAGGGCACTTGTTAGGTATTTTCAGAATATTTTGTATAAAGATTAAAGTTAATATATAGTTCCTGACAGTACACCAGCTAAGGCTTAGGGAATTAACCAGCTACTGTGATACTAAAAATTTATTCCTAGTAAGTCATCAAACACAAAGTCTTCACTGAACTGATTTTATTATGACAGAGTAAAAGTAGATCTCCACTCAACTTGTCATGGTTATGAGAAGACATCTACCCTTGACCCAGCATTGGTTGTGCATCTTTCTAGCCTTCCCACCTGGGGCAAGTGACTCAAATTTTTAGGTCTCCATTTCCCTATCAGCAAAACAGTGATGCTCTAACTAGTTATACCATATCCACAAGGTTATTTTAAGCTTTAACCAGGCTAGTGCTTTGAAAAGCATAAAATGTCAACCTTGAGGGCATATGCAATTTTATTTCAAAACTTTTCTTCTGAATTGCAGCAGAATATTTTTTTACACAATGGGGAAAATGAAGAGAAAATAAATATATGAAGAAATGAAAACTTCTGTTTGTCTAGCTTGCTCAGCATTTTCTTTAATATGGAGAAATAGGCCTTCATTGGTGCTTAGGAATATGTGACAATTCACCAAAGAATTTCTTGCTATTTGGATGGGTTAGTTCTCCTGTGGATTTAATTACAGCAAAAGCATCAACATTTTCAGCCTAAGGAAGGATGATTTTTATCCTTTCTGGCACAAATGACAGATCTGTGTTATTTTTTTCTTTCTTAATATTGTATAGTTCTAATAGTGAGCAAATATCTAAATTTGTAGCCTCTGTACTTTAGGAGGACTCTTAACTGTATCTAACACTTTCTCTTTGGGCGGTATCTTAAGGAGTATAGAGACCCAGTATGTATTTAAAATTTATAATTGGTCATCAACTTAGAGTTTTAGAATTTGGAGGAAACTGTCCTTCTCATCAGAAAATTGAGATCTGAGATGAAGTGACTTACACAGTTCAACAGTGAACCAGTGGTAGAGAGGACCAGAGCCGGGACCTCCTAATGATCAAGTGGGCACTTTTTTTAATTTTTATTTTTTTTAAAGATTTATTTATTTATTTTAGAGAGAGAAAGGGATGGATATTGAGGGTGCAGGAGTAGGCGTGGGGATGGGCAGAGGGAGAGAGAAAATCTCAAGTAGATTCCATGCTGAGCCTGAAGCCTAACATGGGGCTCAATCTCATGACCCTGGGATCATGACTGAGTCTAAATCAAGAGTCAGACACTTAATCCACTGAGCCACTCAGGCACCCCTTGGCACTCTTTTTAGTATTCATTCATTCATTCATTCATTCTGTGAGCCCATCAATGAGCTCCTGTAAGTACTACTATAGGGGGGCCTGCAAGTGCTTACACATACATCATTCTAGCAGAGAAGAAGCAATATGTTTCAATATGTGCATCTGAGTAAAAGAATACCATTTTTGCTCCTTTTCTTATTATCATATAAATCTGTTCTTTTTATTTTGAGACTTAGTAAGGACAAACTATATGGGATTCGAGTACAATAGTCTGGCTCTCATCCTCTCAGTCATAGGACTCAAAAACATCAGAGTTTCCATTTTATTATTGCTTTCCCAGGACTTAGTTTCAGTGACTGGTACGTGGGAAGTTTGTCTTTGTTTATTTATTTATTTTTGGACACCTGAAGGGCTTACCCTGTTCATGGATTCTATACTTTCACCTGTCCATATCGCTAGGAAGCTTGGAAGATACAGTCCCACAGATAAGATACCAGGTTGGGAATACCACACAAGAGTAAAGTTCAGGAAGCTGAGATGAAAAAAGTTTTCATTGATTATTTTTTCAAGTCCTAATCCTTTTAAAGTGAGGAATGCATTGAGGGAGGACCAGCTTTTTGACCACTTTATTCACACGGGTGGAACTCAGTGTTTAAAGACTTTATTTGGGGCTCCTGGGTGGCTCAGTTGGTTAAGTGATTGCTTTCGGCTCAGTTCATGATCCTGGAGTCCTGGGATCGAGCCCCATATCAGGCTTCCTGCTCGGTGGGAAGCCTGCTTCTCCTTCTCTCAGTCCCTCTGCTTGTGTTCCCTCTCTCGCTGTGTTTCTCTCTGTCAAATAAATAAATAAAATCTTTAAAAAAAAATAAAGGCTTTATTTATGGGTATGTACCCAGTACTTAGGAGCGCACCTGCCAATAGGTGGTCTTCCAAGGAATATCTCTTGAATAAATAAAGCTTCTCCCTTGTCTCCTTAATGAAATTAGTGCTGCTTCAATATCATCCACAACGGAGAGTTTCTAAAATGTCGTTGACAATGACTTTAACATCATTAGATACTCTAGTCTATTTTCCCTAAAATATTTTCTCATAATTATCTGCAATTACTTCTATTAAATTTTTCTATAAACTTTTACAAATACATAAGACAGTCTGTAAGAAAATGTGAAATCTCTTGTAGTTCTGTAAGTAGTTATCAGAATTACAAAAACTATATATTTTGAAGTAGTGGTATGATGAAAAGATTGTTAAGGTTTTAAGTGAAAGAAATTTGAGTTAGAATTTTTAATTTCAAGACAGATATCTGTCTGAGACAGTGACCAAATTCTTTGATACAATTTTGACAAATACTCAGTCTTTTTATCCCCAAGTTGGAATGCACTCATGCATCACTGTTCCACTAATTACTCTTAAAAAAATGCCTGGAGAGCAAGGCTTTGTCATATCTATTGTTTTGCTGTCTCTATTGCTCTGAAAAGAAAAGAGGATGGAAATAATGACCTCATTGGAACCAGGCTAAGAAAGTGTCGATGTCTACCAACCTGCAATATCTAAGAAGACAGAGAACAAACAAGATGAAGGTGACTGCTATGGTCAGAGATCTTGCTCATAGAGCTCATTCCACGGAGGGAAATTTTATGTGATAGAAACCGTGCCTTCAGCATGGTGCCCCTGCACTCCACGTGCCCTAGGTAGAGCTCTCTCTGAACCAGTATTCTAGAAGTACAGAATTTGAATGACAGCAGAATCCTCCAAAAGCCTCATGAATTTAAATTTGCAGCGCTGTCAACACAGTTTTCAAGTAAACAATGCCCATGTCCATCACGGTTCAGCTCAATCGAGAAGAGGATTTAGAATCGTCAGGGAACTCTGCCTAGGCACCCGCTGAGGCCTCACTACACTGATGACTGTGTCTCCCAGATGCCACTGAAAGTTACTAGATATTTTTGATATGTTTACAAGTGAACAGTGTGGTTCCAATAGTTAAATAATCCATCTCTATTAGGTTGATTCTCTGAAATTAAATGCAGGTTATGGCAGAATGTACAGAATCTACTCAATCTACCCTGGCTTCTAACTCCTTAGGTTTTTCATTCAGATCTTGTCCCAAGCTCATAGAGCAATTCCTTATAGTATAACATTTTCAACAAAGAAACTAATTTCCAATTAGATCATGGCTTTTGTATTCATTGCTGAAACTTACATGTAAATTAGAGAGTTTTAAAAACTCCCTAATTTAAAATAGTGATATGGAGGACCTAATGCTTCAAAAATTCACCCATAAATCCTACGCTTTATAGTTCCTTCTGGCAGGTAATGTAAAGCAGAAAAAAAATGTATGTGTATATATATACAAATTTCAAACATGTTTCTCCAATTTAAAATGGCTTCATTTATGAAAGAAATAAGAGTAAACATTTCATTTATGTCTTTTCTCAGTACATAGTAGATACAGAAAGAACATCATAGTAGGAATATCCATGAGAATAAGGCTGACTTGTTTTTTGAAATCTTACAGGAACCTTGAATGTTCCAGGGAAAAACAGAAGCAAGGAAAAGATGATGAGGTTTTGAAAAAAATAAAATGAGTTGAATCAAGATATAAACAAAAATAGTGAAATATTCACTCTATTTTCACCTTGGAATGGAGCACATTGGGTCCGCTTCTCTGGATAGCATATTCTGCAACTTCTCAGTCTGCCTTCAGCCGCACGGGCTATACTGAGAGGAATGTGGAAGGACCCCTGAGAAGAAGATGTAGAACTTGAGTCAAAGTCAATAAATAACTGTCAAAAGCTATACACAGGCTATCCCTTTAATAAAGTGAGAATTGAAGGTTGTTGCTGATGAGTTTTTGCATGTAACTCCATGGCCTCCAGATTCTGTGCCGGTGAATCAAAGGACATTCTGACTTTACCTAATGGCAGAACCATACGTTCAGAGGAGGCACAGTCCATTTAGGATAAACCATGTGCAGATTGCTCTGCCTCCATTTTCAGGCTTCAGGCTGTCCCATCCTATGACATGCGACCTGCAGACGCCTGGCACCTGTGTGGCATGCAGGTTTGAATCTGAAGACACTTCAAGACTGAAAGTGAGGGGATGGAGGACCATCTTTCATGCCAGTGGACCTCAAAAGAAAGCTGGGGTAGTGATTCTCATATCAGAAAAATTAGATTTTAATCCAAAGACTGTAGTCAGATATATAAAAGGACACTATATCATTCTTAAAGGGTCTGTCCACCAAGAAGATCTAACAATTGTAAATATCCATGCCCCCAACATGGGAGCAGCCAACTACACAAGACAACTGTTAAACAAAATAAAGAATCATTGATAGGAAGACATCAGTTGTAGGAGGTCTTAACATACCACTCTCAGCAATGGACAGATCATCTAAACAGATAATCAACAAAGAAACAAGAGCTTTGAATGACATTGGACCAGATGGATCTCATAGATATATTCAGAACATTCCACTCTAAAACAGCAGAATTGTCATTCTTCTCAAGTGCACATAGAACTTTCTCCAGAATAGACTACATACAAGGTCACAAATCAGTGCCCAACCAATACCAAAAGATTGAGATTATTCCCTGCATAGTCTCTGATCACAGTGCCTTGAAACTTAGAACTCAACCACAAGAAAAAGTTCAGAAGGAATTCAAACACTTGGAAACTAAAGACTATCCTGCTCAAAAATCTTTGGATCAACCAGGAAATCAAAGAACTTAGACATTTCATGGAAACCAATGAGAATGAAGATACATCAATCCAAAACCTATGGGATACAGCAAAGACAGTCCTAAGGGGAAATACATAGCCATCCAAATCTCACTCAAAAAAATTGAAAAATCCTGAATACACCAACTCTCTTTACACCTTAAAGAACTGGGAACCTCAGTTAGACATGTGCGGGGTGGTCAGCCAGCCAGGCAGTGGGAACAGCAGCCTGCCCCCCCCCCCCCCCCCCCCCCCCCCCCCCCCCCCCCCCCCGCCTAGCTCCATTCCCCATTCCTCATTGGCCAGTGTAAGCAGGGACAATGGCTACTGCTTCTTGCAACAGACTCTCTGAGCAGAAGGTAATTGAGCCCTGCAGCAAGGGTAGTAATCTCTGCTCTAACAGTTGCTTTGGCACAAGGGATTTCTTCTTGGGAAGCATTTCTTCTCTTTCAACTTAAAAATTGCTACTGGCATCACAACTTTTGATTTTAGGATATTCTCAACTTCTGCCACCTAGCCGTGCCACACAACAATACAGAAACATTTAATCAAGATCGCGCTGAACTTCATAAGGGCAATTTCATAAGCATGTGCATTGTTTAAAAAATTTCTGTGACTTTATTTTTTTTAATTTTTTTGTATTTTATTTTATTTTTTCAGTGTTCCAAGATTCATTGTTTATGCCCCACACCCAGTGCTCCATGCAATACGTGCCCTCAGTACCCACCACCAGGCTCTCCTGTTCCCCCACCCCCCTCCCTCCAAGACCCTCAGTTTGTTTCTGAGTCCAAAATCTCTCTTGTTTCATTTCCCTCCCCGAATTACCCTACTTCCCATTTCCTTTCCTTCTCCTACTGTCCTCTATATTACCCCTTATGCACCGCAAGTAAGTGAAACCAAAGCATGTGCATTTTTTAAAGAGGAAATGAAATTCTGGTTTTTCAGGACAGTCTCTGTCAAGGGTGATGTTCACTGCTGAGCTTCTGATCAGTCTTCGGCAATAACAATGAAATTGCCTGGCTGGGACTCCCTACTGGAGCTATGCTTCCTCTTGTTGCTGATGTTCTGTCTTCAGAAGGGGGACACAGTTTGTCTCAGGTGTGACATTAGATTAGGTGACAGTGCTGTTCTAGGAGCCGATGTAGGGCGTCAGCCAGGGCTGCAGGAGGGTGTGGGAGGGGTATCAGAAATGAACCTTTTCCTTTTCCAAGCATGGAGCTCTGATCAGATGACTGTTGTGAATGCCCACAAAAATCATAATTTATAATTCTGGGTACCTCTGAGCTAAATCCTAGAAAAGATTTCTCTTCATTTTTTTCTCTCAATTGTTGTAGTTACCGAGGGAGATTTGGGGATAAGAAGGTAGGTAAAACCAAAAAGTGAGAAAATCTGCATGTTCAGATTGTCTTTACTTAAGCCCAAAGAGCCCTTGGAAAGGCTAAATTTGGCTAAATTTGGAGACATGTCACAAGCAGACTGAAGTTTTAATTTTTCAGTGGACATGTGAACAGAAGTTGGCAACTACAGTAGCTCAAATAAAATTAAGGCCTCTTATGACTTTATGTTTTGTTCTATTTGATGTTATGGCATCCTTGAGAAGTATGTCCCAGCACCCAGAAGTGTAGGACACAGACAGGACTGTGCTGTCCTCTGCTTTTTTTTTGTAAAAGCAGTTTGTTCTACCTTACTGATCTTTACTGATTTTTAATTTTTTACTTCTTTTCTTAGAATAGAAATCTTATCTGATAGGGTCATCAGCTCTTTGCCATTAGTTGAAGATTATACTCACTCTTGTCATTGCCCAAGTGAGTGAGTCCCAAATCCATGCCTGGGCTTACTCCCTACCCCTCCAGGCCTGCCTTCCATCAAAGCCCTTCTATGGACTCATCACATCCACCTGCTGTTTGTCCATCACTTTTATGTCTCTGGGCATCCTTCCCAAAGTTCCTTCAGTCTTCAGTGCTGTTTCTTGGCTCCTGTGTTGTTAGAGAATCTGCCTATCTGTAGGTGCATCTGTGTTCTAGAACCCATCACCAGGTTCAGGTGATATTGGAAATACTTGTTAGTCAGTATGGCATGGCTATCTGTCACTAGGCAGAGCTGACAGGAGCCTGTGTGCAGCTGGACAGCCCTGCTGGACGTCAGCCCTGAGTATCACACTCTCTGCCTTTTATGCTTGCACGTCTGTCTCCCATACTATACTTGTCATACTGAAAGTTCTCTGATGTCTAGGCCTTGCTCACACTTTAAATCCCAATCATGTTCAAAGTGCATGGGGGACTAAAATGTTCTTTGAATCTGAGTGAATAACTCATCTTTTTTTTTTTTTCAGTGCTTTGTTTCCATTAATCTAGCCTTATTTCACATTTATTGTTCAGATGTCATATTCCTCCGGTGACTTATGTCGGCCCTTTCTGTATATCAAATTTATCTCTCCCTCTATTTAAGTAGTTTAGTGTTACAAATTTCAAGCTGTTATTCTAGATTAAAAGGATTATGTTGAATGGTAATTACAGCATCTGATCAAATTAGCTACAAAATCTATGTTACAATCAAATTCTAGGGAAAAACAAAACCACCTTTTATATCTCTATCTTAAGTAGCAAAAGCCAAAGGTGGAACTCTAAAATATTTTAGAAACACTTTCTCTCTTTAGAAAATTTTTACATCAACTCATTGACTGAGATTTTTATGGTAAGCTATATACCCAGCTATATGTCTATATAATTATATATTTTCTAGTTTGTATTTATCAATACATCCCCAAAGATACTCTTTTTTTCAAGTGTCCTATTGAAATCAAGACTTGGTATGCCCATAATACCATATTCAAATCTTGAATGTATAAGTTTCATAATAATAGAAATAGTAAAAACAGGACTCATAGATAATGAGGTTCTGGAAGACCTTTCCTCCACGGGGGGCCAGGGTCTCTCATTATTTGAATCTAGAGTGTATTAACTGTAGGCCCTTTGGGTAGAAGACCACTAGGTTCTCAAATGGTGGACATTTGAGAATGTCACTTGCCCAAGCAGAAACACTTTAAAAACAGGTAAGTTAGCAACTGAGAAGAGAAACACAAGGAGTCAGTGAGCCAGGGGTGACTGTGCACAACAAGAAAAGCAGGAGCACAAAGGAATGCAGCTCTTGTTGAGGGAGGACATTTATTCATAACTAGAGCATGTGAACACTCATCTCTGTGGCATTTCACGCTGATCCAGACATATAACGTGCTTCTCCATGACCTAACCTTTTTCTAATGGACCTTGATTATCCACCAGCCATTTTGGCTGTGACTGGACATGTGCACAGCATTTTTGAAATGGCTTCTCCCATTAGAATCATAAAGCACTTTCAGTTCTTAGATGTGTTTTCACCCAGACGGTATAAATTATGCCTGTAGAGCAAATTCAACTCTGGGCCCCCTGACGTCCCCCTCCCTCACCTCTTCCATCCCATACTTGCCTTCTAGGGCACCGTGCCATTTTTTTCTGTGCCTTCTGTGGGAGTTACAGAATGCAGAAGACCAACCTTGTATTCTAAGTTCTAATGTGCTGCACAGAGTTTTCTCTGTCTTATTTGAGGTCTGCCTTATTTGATTCTATTCTCAATACTATAAAAGGACCTTAAACATGACCCTCAAAAAAGTGCCTTCACCTTTGGAAAACATGTCTAGAAGCAGAGGAAATGAAGGCATCTTCAGGATTCCCTTGAGTCATAACAGAAGCCTGAACTGGGAAGACTCTGATGGCTCTTCCTGGTTACCATGGCGAGAGAAGGCCTTCTTATGTATAAGCCATTAATGGGATGTTTATGCTCCTCAAGGTTCTAAATTAATTGTTTAGGGCACATCTCCTTCCTCCTACATAATGCGGATGTGTTGAACCAGTGCATAAACCATACATAAGGACCGGCAGGCTGATTCCTTAAGATGACCCACGATTCTCTTTCCGCTTATCTAAATTCTGTGTGTAGAGTAAATGTGCGATGCCTCATTATTCTATCTCAAGTATGTGTTTGCAAACACCTCCAACCATTTCCAATATTTTCTTATAAAATAATCTATATCCTGTGGCCTGCCTTGCAAGACAAAATGGTGGAATTAATGCTGCCCGACTGCAAAGCCTCGCATGTGATGAAGAGGGCACTTAGCGTTCATGTGCCTCGTACCTTCATTTCAAAGGTATGCTTCTGTACCATAAAACACATTTAATATGCAAAACCAGTTTTTACCTCCTGATTTTTTATGGCTCTTTGGGATAGTCTGTGAACATTAAACAGTTCCTAGCTTTCTTTTTTCTCAGTTGCTGACAATTATTTGGCTCTCTCTCCCTGAAGTCGACACTAATGTCTTTTGGGCAAGCGATCCCTCTATGATACCCCATTTGTATGGGTGCATGAAAATCATCTCGACCATATCCCACACTAATTTCTCTTCCTTTATTCTTATCATGTGTTAAACAAAAAATAATGAGGGGATATTAATAATAAAAGCGGTATTGAAATGAGCAGAACCAAATGTGTTACAGTTACATTGTTATCATGCAATTGCACGTTTTTCTGTTTTCCCATTAGCACATGTATCATATTCATGGGAGCAAAAGAAAAAGATAAAACTTATATGGAATTTACAGGTATCTGTTTTAGTCTCTGGATTCCAAACTAGGATTAATTAACACATGATGATCCTCTCAATCAGTGAGAAAAATACCTAAAATTCATACCTCCTGGGCAGGTATTTAAGAGGCAGTTGGTTAAGAGGAGTGTAGTAAAGAGTTTTGGCTTCTGTAGAAACTATTTGCTGCTGATTAAAGAACATTCAACTGTAAAACCTTATCCTAATTTATGGTCCTTAACAACTAATGGTCTGTTCTGTAACCAAGGATAAACTTCTCTTATAATTCAGAGTCTTGTTAACTGTGAACCTGGTGAATTGTGTTGGGAAGAAAAACCAAGAGAGAGAGAGAGAAAGTAAACTCTTAAGTGCTGAGCCACTAATTATCCCTGATAGCTTTTCTTATTTTTCCTATCATTATATAACTTCTGGTTCCTAGAAGCCAAGGTTAAGAATGATGTGTTTCCTATACTTACACTGAAGAAGGTGCTTGTGTTCCTGGCACTGGGGAACCACCATACCAGCTCTGGACTCCTTTCACCCAGGCTATTAGGTAACAGAGGAAAAAGAGAATCAATGACACTTAAACCACTGTTACTTCAATTCTCTATTATCACAGCCATATCTAATCTTAACCAACAGAGAAACTTACAAAAAAAAATTCAAGTGAAAATAACTAGCAAAAATAATTAGCAGAAACATAATGAAATAGAGAATCAGACTATAAGGGCTGATGCTTTGGAACAAAAAATTGGTGAAAGAAAAGCAAGGTGTGCTTTTCCTTTTTTTAATTGAAGTATAGTTGATACACAATGTTTCATTAGCTTCAGGTGTACAACATAGTGATTCAACAACTCTATACATGCTTACCACAAGTATAGCTTACCATGTGTCCCCACCATACAACCCTATTATAATACCATTGGCTCTATTCCCTAAGTAAGGTGTGTTTTGCAACTGTTTCCACACTGCCAGAGGCAGAAACTGGTAGCAAATAGGTGCTTGAATAATGTTTGTTTAAACTTATGTTAAGATAATTCACAAGGGTGAATTAAGAAGATCTTAGCATTCCCACATAGTGGAAATATATAGGGATCCAAAGGCCATCTTGTTCACATTGTTCCTGTAGGAATACTGCTCCTGGTATCTCAAGAAGGAAACAAAGCTTTGTGGGGGATGTTATTCAATGCCATTCAGACAACCTACCTCCACAAATTAAACATTATAATAAGAGCAGCAGCAGCCCCAGCAACAAGAAGTAACATAAGTTAACCCAACAAATCAGGAAGAGTAAAGAGTGCATTTGTTTCCCTAGAGAAATTGAGTAAGAGCTTTACTTGTGGAATAGAAAGTGTGGAATGATTATTAATCTTTATAATCTGCTCAAAGGAAACTAGTCTTCAGAGACTAATATTTCAACCTAAGAGAAAACAGTCTGCCAGAAACAAGGGCAAAGGAAATCCCTCAACATGATATTCAATTTGGAACACAATTTATGTAAAATATCTTCAGATGGGCATGCTTTTGAGTTACAGTGAATGAATTTTAATTGGAGATGGCACAATTAATTATAATCAATAAACTCAATGATGCATTATCTACTAAGATATCAAAGAAATAATTCACTTTAACAAATATTTATTGAACACTCTGCTAAGATTTATGAAAGATGCAAATAAGGCAACGTATTGTCTCTGCTCTTAAGTGACTTACTCTCTGAAGAAAATGCCTTGTACTTACAAATACAGTTCCTGGAGGAAAGAGAAGTGAAACTAGACAGGAAAGCTAGTTATTGCTGTCTGTGTAAGAATTTAGGACCTCCCCAAAAGTGGGGCAATACTCGATTATGTTGGGTATTGTTTGGGTAAGTGTGAACTCTAGGAACCATTGATGATTTGCAAATAATGGTAATGCAGGTGTTAACCCCTTTTTCAGTAGCCTGAGATAAGAATTAGCTCAGACTCTCCTAGGCAAAAAAGAATACGAGCATAATAGTTGCTGAAAATAAAATACCTGCAGATTGTTTTCACAGCTTGCAAGCAGACCAAGATTCTTTACTTTTTCTTCCTTTTTTTTTTTTCCTTGACTACAGAACTTGGAGGGACAAATCTATGTGTTTTGCTTTGCTTTATGTGTGCAACCCTAATTGAAGGCAGGTGGAATACTCTTGTCTTTCTCACCCCTGGGCAGGGTTGGTCCCAACCAAACTCAGCATGCTGGGCAGTATTTTTTTCCAAATGAAAGAAATGTGGTTTCCCAAATGAAATAATTCTAGGTAGACACATGCATGTCTTCTTTAAGTTCCCTCAAAGTGTTGTTGACTACTCCAGAAAAAGAAATGGAAGGCAAGTGAATTTTTTAGTAAGTAGAAGATGGGATGAACAGAAGAAAAAGATATTTTAATCTCTTCTTATCAAAGGTCATAACACTGAAGAGAGAGGGCAATATGAAAGCTGAATATCTAATTGCATAGATGATTTTAAGGAATAGGGTTTAAAAAAATTAGTTGTAATAGTTGTGTGGCTTAGGACAGTAATTCCTAAGGTGTGTTTCCCATGTGATATTATATGATAAAAGGAGTCCATTGGCTGACATATATCGCAGACATTGCATATTATATTCCTCTAGCCAAAATTTTTAGTACATATCACTATACCAGAGACTGATGTGTTTTAGAGTAGATAAGCCCATTTTACTTGATTTAAAAACACCATTTATTCTATTTGACTAGGGGTTTTAAAAAACACATAAAGTATAAGCATTCTAATGATTTAGGAATGAAGAGGTACAATCCCAATCAAGAGAACTTGAAATGGAATTTGAACAGGAATGAGAAAAGGTTAAAATTTCTTTATGAAACCATGAAGTTCAGAGGGTGTCATTTAGAAAATTATCACAGAGACAATGAGGAGTTCAAGGGCCTACTGTACCTGGAAACTTTCAGAGGTTTATACACTAATGAATAGGATATGAGTAAGGGTCAACCATAGAGATGTAAATATAATCCTAAGCGTGTATTAAACATGGGATTTCTGTATGCTTGAAAGAAAGATGACCACCCTGAATCATGTTGGAGCAATTAAACATTAGTCATTTCAAATTAATCTTATTTCCTAGATAGATCAGTAGACTTTCATGTCCATATTTTAATAAGGTATATATTATGGATTGAATTACACTTTACCTGAAAAGAGATTTTTTTTTAAAGATTTTATTTATTTATTTGCAGGAGAGAGCACAAGCATGGGAAGTAGCAGAGGGAGAGGGAGAACCAGGCTCCTTGCTGAGCAGGGGACCCAATGTGAGGCTCAATCCCAAGACCCTGGGATCATGACCTAGAGCCGAAGGTAGCCACTTAACTGACTGACCTACTCAGGCACCTCGCAAAGAGATAAGTTGAAGTTCTAACCTGTGTACCTTAGCAGGTGACCTTCTTTGGAAATAGTGCCTTTCCAGAGACAATCCAGTTAAAATGAGATCATTAGGGTGCAACCTAATCCAATATTTTTGGTGTCCTTATAGAAAGGGAGAAATGTGGACACAGAGACTGACATGCATGCAGAGAAGTTGAGGTAAAGACAGGCAGGGAGAAGATGGTCGTGTGACCACAACATGGCATCTACAAGCTGAGGAAGGCCATGCATTGCCTGTCAACACCAGATGCTAGCAGAGGCAAGGAATGATTCTCCTCTGGAGCTGTCAAGTGCAGAGCCTTCCTGATACCTTTGTTTTAGACTTTGAATCTCCAGAACTATGAGGCAATATGTTTATGTTGTTTCCAGCCACCCCATTTTTCTTACTTTGTTACAGCAGCCTTAGGGAACTGATACAGCTTAGAGCAAGGTGACAATGTCAGAGTTTTCGATCCACTCATGAGATGGCAGTCTTCCCTTCCACTAAGTGTGGATGACAACTATGTGCACTCCCGAGATACCCTCAGGAGTCACCAGTACCTAATCGGTCCCCAGCCGGCACAACTTGGTTCCTGGGGCCAAACCTGAACCACCCCATGTGTCCTGATTGCCTTTGGCTTGTCCAGTCTGACACAACAAAAATGCATATAACCTTCACAAATGATCTCATCCTCATTTGCTTAGGTAATACATTAAGAATCTACAAAAAGAAGTGTGCTTTTTGAAGTGTGTTCAGTGTTCTAGAAAATCATATAAAACAAATGACATTAAATTTAATATGGATTAATATAAAAAACTGTGTCTGTATTCCAAAGTTAAATTCTGCGACTCATATCTCGAATGTTATTTCACGCTCTTGGGTTTATACTGAGAAATCCCATCTGTCCTTGAAGTCACTCAGCTTTTGGCTTTGTCTCTGGTAGATAGGAGTACTCACTTCTATGTAGCAGATTGGGCTCGATGAAGAAGTCCACGGCAGCAGTAATCCTACTGTGTTACTCTGTGTCTCCTTCTTTTTGCCAGCATGCACACACAGACACTTTCTTTTCATGCATTGCATTTAGGATCAGAGTGGCCCCTTCTGTACATTTTTGAAATGTTGAACTAAAATCCTTTTAGTTAAGGTGGAGAGGTTTGGTCAGCATGGACAATTTTGTTAGATATATTTCAAGGAGTTTGAAGAAATCTATCTGAAGAATAATAGGGCACTTAACTGAGGATAGTTATTACAACGGGATGAGTAGAAGAGCAGAGGTCAATAACTTCAATGTGCCATATTTTTATTGTTTAGCTTTCTCTCAGGCCCACTGTTGATGGCAGCCATGTCAGTTTTTGGGTAATCTTAACTAGTGCTCCCATATTTAAGCAGCATTCTGCTAAACGTCTTTCTTTCATTCTTGTTCAGTTCCACTGTGGTGAGTGCAATAGAATATTGTTTACAGAAAGCATATTTTATTAACAACAAATGTTACTATACTACTTTCCAAAGAGAGTACTTTTTTTGCTGTTAACAACAGCATTTCATGCTATTGAGATTTATTCATTGAACATCTGTTAAATGCAAAACACTAAGATACATATAAATGTTTAATCCACTTGAGGATATTATCATTTCGACTGTGAACTATTACATATATTACTTGAAAACAACACAAGGTAGTATATAAAATACACATCACGGTTGGTACTGACAGTAAGTGCTATGATATTCTAATAAGGAACAATTGTTGCATATGGTCGTAGCTGTAGAATATATTTTCAACTGGATCCTGAAAAAAAAGAATCACAGTTTATATATATATATCACACTTTATATATAATATAAGATAAAGTGTCAAATTTACAGAAATTCACTATTCTCATTACCTAATCCATTCTGTCATTAATTTTTAAATTACAAAAGAAGATATCTTTATGCAATGGTTTCACAGAAAGCTCCAGAGATTTCAAGATTTACTAAAATGTTCCAGTAATTTAAGTTATGTAATCATCATAAGAGTAGACATATAAATCAATAGAACAGAATAGAGAATCCAGAAATATACCCAGACAATCTGATCAATCAATTTTTGGCAAAATCACCAAAGTAATTCAAATAGGAAGTAATAACCATTTTTACAAATGGTGTTGTAACAGCTAATTATATATCAGAGAAATAAACATCAACCCTCTTCTCACACCACAGACAAGATTTAACTTGAAATAGATTATTGATCTAAATATGAAAACTAAAACTATAAAAAGCATCTACTAGAAAATAGGAGATAAAAACTTTGAAAACTTGGATTAGGTAAAAATTTCTCTGTGTTCTAAAAACAGCATAAAAGAGAATAAATGCTAAATAAGTGGTGGAAAAATAAAGGTCCCCTCGCAAAGTTGTCCATACTTTAATCCTCAGACCCTCTAAATATGTTAGCTTACATGGTAGTAAAGACTTTGAAATGTGATTGTGTTAAGAACTTGGAGATGGGGGAGATTATCTTGGGTTATTAGGGTGGGCTCCATCTAATCACAGGGATCTATTAAAGCAGAGAGAGATATGAATAAGGAAGAAGTGCCAGAGAGATATACTGTTCCTGGATTTGAAGATGGAGAAATGGGACCAAGAGCTGGGAAATGTGGGCATCTTCTGGAAACTAGAAAAGGTCAGAAAAGTCATCTTTCCTTAAAGTTTCCAGAAAGAAACAGAACTCTGCCAATACCGACCTTGGTTTTAGAGTAGTGAGACCATGTCAGATTTACTGCAGAACTGTAAAATAATAAGTTTATGTTGTTTTAAGTGACTAAATTTGTGGTAATTTGTTATAGTGGCAAAAGTAAACTAATACAATTAGTTTTCATTAAAATTAAAAATAGCTCTTTTTAAAAAGTTTTTATTTAAATTCCCTTTAGTTGACATACAGTCTAACATTAATTTTAGGTGTACAAGTTCATGATTCAACACTTACATACAGGGGCTCCTGGGTGGCTCAGTTATGATCCCAGAGTTCTGGGATCAAGCCCCACCTTGGGATCCCAGCTCAGCTGAGAGTCTGCTTTTCCCTCTCCTCTGTCCCTCCCCGCTGATTATGTGCTCTCTCTCTCTCTCTCTCTCAAATAGGTAAAATCTTTAAAACAACAACAATAACAACAACAACAACAACAACACTTACTTGCAACAGCCTTTCTCATCACAGCAAGTGCAACCTTTCATTCCCATCACCTGTTTCCCCCATCTCTCCACTCCTCTCTGATGACCATCAGTTTGTTCTCTGTAGTTAAGAGTTTGTTTCTTGGTTTGCTTCTCACTCTTTTTTTTCTCTTTGGTTATTTGTTTTGTTTCTTAAATTCCACATGAGTGAAATCATATGGTATTTGTCTTTCTCTGTCTACTTAGCATAAGAGACTCTCACTGTATTCATGTCTTTCAAGTGGCAAAATTTAATTCTCTTTTATGGCTAAGTAATATATCATCATATAGATCCACTTGATCTTAGCCAAAAGGCCAAGAAGTGATATATATATATGATACATAATATATATATCATATATATATATGAATGGATAAAGAAGATATGGTATATATTTATATATCACATCTTCTTTATCCATTCATCTGTTGATGAACCATTTGGGCTGTTTCCATAATTCAACTATTGTAGATAATATTGCTATACATCAGGATGCACATATCCTTTTGAATTAGTATTTTTGTATTCTTTGGGCAAATACCCAGTAGTACAATTTCTGGATCATAGGGTAGTTCAATTTTTAAATTTTTGAGGAACCGCCATCCTGTTTTCCATAGTTGCTACACCAGTTTGCATTCCCACCAACTTTACATGAAGATCCCCTTTTAAAAATTGCTCCTTTAAAAAATTATTTTATTTTATTTGTTTATTTGATAGAGAGTCAGTGAGAGAGGGAACACAAGCAGGGGGAGAACGAGAGGGAGAAGCAGGCTTCCCGCCAAGCAGGAAGCCTGATGTGGGGCTCCATCCCAGGACACTGGGATCATCACCTGAGCCAAAAACAGACACTTAATGACTGAGCCATTCATGTGCCCCTAAAAATTGTTCTTTGAAAGAACATTAAGGTGACAGAAAAACAAGTTTCTGACTGGGAGAAAGTATCTGGAATACATTTATATGCTAAAGAACTCGATTTTAGAATATATCTATGCTATCTATATTTATGTATCTGTGTCAACTTTTGCAATTCAGTAAGATGAGAAACATGCCAACTGATAATGAGTAAAAAATCTGAACATACAATTTACAAAATAAGGTATATAAGTTGCCAGAAAGTACATGAGAAGATACTGTCCTTTGTTCATCAGTGAATTGAAAATATAAAAAAAAAACAATTTGAGATAAATATCTATTCACTTGCTGTAATAGCTCAGATTTTCAAATTGGCAGTTCACGCTGTTGGTGAGAATGTGAAACAAATGAAACTCTATTGCTGTTTGGAATTTTAAACAACCCAATGTCTATCAACTGCTGAATGGATAAACAAATTGTGGTACATCTATTCAATGAAACGCTACTTAACAATAAAAAGGAACAAACTACACACGGCACGGATGAATTTCAAAAACTAAGCTGGAAAAGGTAGATACAAAAGAGTATATTTTGTGTGATTGTATGGCACAAAACTCTAGAGAGGACAAATCAAATCTATAGTGACAGAAACATATCAATATTTTCTTGGAGTCTGAGCAAGTTCTGTATTTTGATTTTAGTGTTCGGTTAGACTTGAGTACACAATTTCCTGTGGTTTATAGATATGTCTGACTCACGAATAGTTTGTATTCATCAGTGTCTTTTAGCCAACATAAAGGAACAGTAAACACATCTTACTAAAATTGTGGGGAATGATGAATCTCTTTCCCTCTTTCCCCTAATTCCTCTCTCCCTTTCCCTCCCTGTCTCACTCCTTTCTTTCCCTACTCCCCTCTCCTTTAGCAGTCTTCATTTGGGTATTCATCTTCTTTCTGCCAGAGTTCTAGGTAAGAAGAGCTGGGTTAATTCAACAGAAATACATTCTTTATAGAGAGACAATTTTTCAGCTTCCCTTCTCAAGAATGAGTGATTTACTAGGGGCAGGGAGGGATAGGGTTGCTGGGTTATGGGAAAAAAGAATGAGTGATTTAAAAATAAGGTGTGATGTGGAATCATAGATGATTCATTATAGTAGGTGGTAATCATAGATGATATCATACCCACCACTAACAAATGGTATCACAAACAACCCTGCCTTGGTGGAATTTGATAAAATTTTTCCAGTATGGCTTTTTAGCTGTCCTAACTGTCCAGCCCAATTTATCTCTCCTAGAGTTCATATTTGAATTGATGGTAGTTATAATATTTTAAGGCAAGTAAGAAATAAGAGTGAAATTTCTAGTGAATTTCTCTTCATTTACCTCTCCAGCTCAAATAGCATACAGTATCTTAGTTCACAAAGCAAACAGCCATTTCAAGCTTTTTGTAATTGTGTTGAGAATCTGACCTTATCACATATTTCCTTATTCTTAGGAGTTGGCTTGCCTTTGAGAAAAGTCTGGCAATATCAGCTTTCTGCCCCTCAGTCTATCGACTGAATTGCACCTCCACTTTCCCTTACCTCCATGCATTTGGCTTCAGTGCACGCTGGGTTCCTTCTCTGAGCAACATCTCATAGCTCTTCCTATGCCCATCATCCTGTCACACCATGTTTCTGCAGAGAACTTGTTTGCATTGATTATCCTTTTTCTCTCTTCCCCATTATTTCTCCATCAACTCACGCTTTCCAAACAGAGATCTTTCCTTCCTTAACACCCTCAGGGTTGTATACACTAGTGTTTCGCAAACTGAGCTGAACACCAAGGCCATCTAAGAAGACTCTTCAAAATACATTTTCTCCAACATTATTATTAAAATTCAGATAATTCAGATTTAGTAGATATTCCATAAGAATTAGTAAACTTCCTTTTATTAATATTCATAGTGATTCTAAATGCAACTCCTATATATATATGACACAGAGAGAGAGATCAGCTTTTACTACTTCTGCTTTTCAACTCCCATTCATTCATTTATTTCTTGGCTCACCTGCTCTATGAAACTCATATCTCTGTTAAGGAATTAAGGACTTTTACTGAGACTGTATAAATAGGAATATATTTTTAACTTTTATCATGTTATTTGACAAATTAAAAAAATTAATTTAATTTAAAATTACATTATTTTAATATATTTAAAAATTCATTAACATTTGAAAACTTAGAAGATGTATATCTGGAACACTTCGAAATAACCAGATACATACATGTACACAAATAAGAGTACATCTGTGTTTACTAAGCTTTCTGTTCCTTAACTATTCTAGAAATAGAACTTTAAAAGGCTATGGGAGAGCAGTGCCTGGGTGGCTCCATTAGTTAAGCACCTGACTCTTGATTTTGGCTCAAGTTGCAATATCAGGGTTGTGAGATCGAGCTCTGTCTTGGGCTTTGTGCTGTGCATGGAGGCTGCTTGAGATTCTCTCTCTCCTAGCCCTCTAACCCTCCCCCCTTACTCTCTCTCTCAAAACAATAAATAAAATAAAAGGCTATGGGAAAGTTTAATGACATCCTCAAGCATTGGTAAATTTTGAGATTTTGGCTATTTATACATTGGAATCTCACTGTGACAGAATCCTGCATGTGCCAGATGTGAGGCTGCAAGTCATAGACCGTGATATGCTGCAATGAAAGACAGTGCTGTTTTTTAAATGGGGCAAAGCTGTCTTTCTATAGAGCTTCCAATACAGGTCCAACTTTTTGGCTGATATCTTTGCAAGCTGTGAGTCTGTTATTTTGGAGGACTGTTTTATTCAGAGATGAGTCATGTGGTGTTACTAAAAGAAGTGGCTTCAGTGTTGAACGGGCAGCAGGCATATGTGTAACAGCTCTCTTGCCTACACTGTTGGAGTGAGCGATTAATTATTGCCTGTTACTAGACTTCTCATGTCTTCTACAACCGGCTCATAGGTAGCTTTATGTAGGTGAATTCAAAGCATTTAGTTGTTAGACTCTTTTGAGTTTGTTACTCACTTTAATGTTAACAATTCAGATTTCCCAAATGAAAAGACTGTAACATTTCCCTTCTTAACTTTTTATCAGGTGTCTGGTGTGCTTTCCTGAAATTCCAAATGGCCTAATTTATTGCCACCATTTATGCTGAGTGTTCCTCATCCGTACATCATTCCTTCTGGAACTTGCATTTCTTTATTCATACATTCAATAAAGTTGAGTTGAGTTCTGAGGATTCATCAATGAATCAAACACATTCTCATACACCTTACATTTGATTTGATGAATACTCTGCTTCCCATGATAAATTTGAACCTTGTTGTGCAATGACAAGAGATCTGACCAATTCAGAAACTTCCTGCATTTTTAAGGTTACTATTCCATGCCTTGGCAGTGGACAACATATCTCTTTCAAGGATTCTTTATAACTACAACTCTTTTGAGAGCATATTTTGGGTTTCGACTTCATATTTAGCAATCCTTTTATTCATTGCTATAATAAACTTCTAGTACTTACTATGTACCAGATATTGTTATTTATGTAATATGTATGAGTGCTTCATATAGATGAGCTCATTCAATCTTAAAAACCATAATATGAGGTGGATATTATTGTTATTTCTGTGTTACAGATGAGGAAGTTGAGGCACAGACATGTCAACTTGCCCAAAGTCAGCTAGTTAGTCAGTGCGAAACCAGGCGTTCAAACTCAAACCATTGAGCTCTGGAAACTATGCTCATCACTGCTACTGTAATATTTATTTTATACTTGTATTTTTATACATTTTTGTGCATATAGTTTTACTAACTTAATATATAACATATCATGAGATATGTAGCAGTATTTGTTTTACCAAAATGACTTTTATTGAAAAATGTGAACACTTTTCACAGATACTTGGTATTAATTCATGATGTCTTTTACCTGTGGAATCTTATACCTTTTGGCTTAAATATACTTAATTGGGACATGGTTGGGCCTCTAGCTGCCCAAAGTGTTCACATCTCCTGCATAGTTGTCTTTTGAAGATAAGAGAATTAATGAGTGAAGAAGAGATAAGAAGAACCAGGACTGGATTGTGTATCCACTAAATTCTTATATTGAAGACCTAATATTCAATGTGCTTTGGAAATGAAGCCTTTGGAAGGTAATTAAGGTTATGCAAAGTCATGAGGGTGGGAACCCAATGCCGGGATTTGTGACTTCATGAGAAGATGAAAAGAGAGACCTGGCTCTCTCTCTCTACTCTGTGAGGACTCAAAGAAGAAGCAACCATTTACAAGCCACTAAAAGAACTCTCAGCAGGAAGAGAATTATAGAAAGAAGTTTGCCTTATCTGTAGACTTCTCAGTCTCAGAACTATGAGAAATAGATGCCTGTTGTTCAGCCACTTAGTCTATGATGTTTTGTTACAGCAGCCTGTGCAGACTGATACGAGAAGGGAGAATATAAAGGGGTCAAGATAGTTTTCATGGGAATTATAATCTGACCTTAACCAGGTCTCAAACCTACTTGCTTCTCTTTGTTTTGTTTATAAAATGCCTAATATCTATGACTAAAACTTGAACATCTTATATATATTTAGTTATCTATACTTGAATATAGAAATATATGCTTCATTATATAAATGTATACTTTAAAGGAATCCTTATATATGTGTGTACATGTGTTCATGCAAGTGAGTGTATTTTCATTGAACTTTCAGTTTTGTGGGTTAATTTTTTTAATAGAATAAGTATTTAAGTTTTTTTGTCAACATATTTTGTGTGTGTTTAAAGATCTCTTCCTGGCCTATATTGCCATTAAATGATCTTCTTAATGTATGTATTATTTACTTGTATCTGTTGTTTGGTTGGAATGAATGAACAGGTATGATACAACCTGGTTATAACATCCATAACTCCTTTAATAACTCAGATTAATGGTCATAAGAAGTTATACTTTTATTGAAAAGTGGTTGTAAGATCTCACAATTAGAATTAGAGGATTTTTTTGCATTGAGGTTGGTATTTATATAATCAAGATATATAAAGATTTTTCCATATTTACCTGTCATCTAGCACTAAGTAGAATCTAAACACCTTTTTTAAACTAAAAAAACTCAGTGAATACAAAATAAATAACCACCTCAAATGTCATGGAAGTCTGAAGAAATCATACCAACCTTTATTTTTTATTTTTTATTTTTTTATTATGTTAGTCACCATACAGTACATCATTAGTTTTTTTATTATTATTTTTCAGTGTTCCAAGATTCATTGTTTATGCCCCACACCCAGTACTCCATGCAGTACATGCCCTCAGCACCCACCACCAGGCTCTCCCATCTGCCCACCCCCCTCCCCTCCAAGACCCTCAGTTTGTTTCTGAGTCCAAAGCCTCTCATGTTTCATTTCCCTCCCAGAATTACTCTACTTTCATTTCCTTTCCTTCTCCTACTGTCCTCTACATAACACTTCCCTTATGCACCATAAGTAAGTGAAACCATGTGATACTTGACTTTCTCTACTTGGCTTATTTCACTCAGCATAATCTCTTTGAATCCAGTCCAAGTTGCTACAAAAGTTGAATATTCATCCTTTCTGATGGAGGCGTAATATTCCATTGTATATATGACCACATCTTCTTTATCCATTCATCTGTTGAAGGGCACCTTGGCTCTTTCCATAGTTTGGTGATTGTGGCCATTCCTGCAATGAACATTGAGGTACATATGGCCCTTCTTTTTACTACACCTGTATCTTTGTGGTAAATACCCAGTAGTGTAATTGCAGGGTCATAGGGTAGCTCTATTTTTAATTTTTTAAGGAATCTCCACATTGTTTTCCAAAGCAGCCACACCAACTTGCATTCCTACCAACCGTGTAAGAGGATTTCCCTTTCTTTGCAGCCTCTCCAACACTTGTTGTTTCCTGTCTTGTTAATTTTGGCCATTCTGACTGGTGTGAGGTGGTATCTCAGTGTGGTTTTGATTTGAATTTTCCTGATAGCTAGTGATGCTGAACATTTTTTCATGTGTCTGTTAGCCATTTGTATGTCTTCTATGGAAAAGTGTCTCTTCATGTTTCCTGCCCATTTTTTGGTGTGTTCATCTTCTTTTTGGATTTTTTTAAGGATTTTATTTATTTATTGACAGAGAGAAACACAGCTAGAGAAGGAACACAAGCAGAGGGGTCGAGAGAGGGAGAAGCAGGCCTCCCACCCAGCGGGAAGCCCAATGTGGGGCTCGATCCTGGGTCTCCAGGATCATGACCTGAGCTGAAAGCAGTTGCTTAACCAACTGAGCCACCCAGGTACCCCTTCTTTTTGGATGTTGAGTTTGAGTAGTTCTTTATAGAACTTGGATATCAGCCCTTTGTCTGTAGTATCATTTGCAAATATCCTCTCCCATTCCATGGGTTGCCTCTTTGTTTTGTTGATTGTTTCCTTTGCTGTACAGAAGCTTTTTATTTTGATGAAGTCCCAGAAGTTCATTTTCGCTTTTGTCTCCTTTGCCTTTGGAGACCTGTCTTGAAAGAAGTTGCTGTGGCTGATGTCAAAGAGGTTACTGCCTATGTTTTCCTCCAGAATTTTGATGGATTCCTGCTTCACATTGAGGTCTTTCACCCATTTTGAGGTGTCTTTGTGTGTGGTATAAGAGAATGGTCTAGTTTCATTCTCCTATACATAGCTGTCCAATTTTCCCAGCACCATTTATTGAAGAGACTGTCTTTTTCCACTGGATATTTTTTCCTGCTTTGTCAAAGATGATTTGACCATAGATTTATGGGTTCATATCTGGACTCTCTACTCTGTTCCACTGGCCTATTTGTCTGTTTTTGTCATGCCAGTACCATGCTGTCTTGGTGATCACAGCTTTGTAATAGAGCCTGAAATCAGGTAACATGATGCCCTAGCTTTGTTTTTCTTCTTCAACAATTCCTTAGCAATTTGGGATCTTTTTTGGTTCCATATAAATTTTAGGATTGTTTGTTCCAATGCTTTGAAAAATGTTGGTGGAATTTTTTTTGGAATGCATTGAAAGTATAGCTTGCTCTGGGCAATATAGACATTTTAACAATGTTTATTTTTCCAATCCATGATCATGGAATGCTCTTCCATCTTTTTGTGTTTTCTTCAATTTCTTTCATGAGCTAACAGGATCCAACAATACATTAAAAAAATTATCCACCATGACCTGGTGGGATTTATCCTAGGGATGCAAGGGTGGTTCAACACTTGCAAATCAATCAACATGATAGAACAAATCAATAAGAGAAGAGAGAAGAACCACATGGTACTCTCAAGTGATGCAGAAAAAGCATTTGACAAAATACAACATCCATTCCTGATTAAAACTCTTCAAAGTATAGGGATAGAGGGAGCATTCCTCAACCTCATGCAAACTATCTACGAAAAACCCACAGCGAATATCATCTCAATGGGGTAAAACTGACAGCCTTCCACTGAGATCAGGAACAAGACGAGGATGCCCACTCTCACCACTATTGTTCAACATAGTGTTAGAAGTCCTAGCAACAGCAATCAAACAGCAGAAGGAAATAAAAGTATCCAAACTGGCAAAGAAGAAGTCAAACTCTCTCTTTGCAGATGACATGATACTTTATATGGAAAACTGAAAAGACTCTACCCTCAAACTACTAGAACTCATACAACAATTCAGTAATGTGGGAGGATACAAAATCAATGCACAGTTGCATTGTTATACACTAACAACGAAATATAGAAAGGGAAATCAGAGGATGTATTTCATTTACTATAGCACCAAAAACCATAAGATACCTAGGAATAAACCTAACCAAAGAAGCTAAGTACTCTAGGAACTACAGAACATCATTAGTTTTTAGTGTAGTGTTCCATGATTCATTGTTTGTGTATAACACCCAGTGCATATAGTGCATAGCCACCTTTAGATCAAAATAAAAGATTGCCAACTTCTAGAATTCTCAACTTTAGGATGACATATTGTTTCAGAGAGCAAGCAAGCCACATTTGGGCAAGTACTGGACTTGTGAATGTGGCTTGTTAGCACCTTAAAATTTTATTTTTAAAAATTTTATTCTACTAACTATACCTCCTAGGAGAAGGGATCAAATTATATGATGGAAGGACCCATCATATGCTTGTCATGTTCCACATTTGTTTCTATGCCACAAACATCCCTTTATTTTGAAGATATCTTTCTAATACTACCAAATCATGCAAGGCAACATATGTGGATTAGAATCAATATTATGCTTCGTGGGACTCTCAAATTATATTTTTATCAGATTTGGAAGATGCAGCCAAGACTTATTATCAAATCATAAAATATCATGTGTGTTCATTTATACGTTTGCATTTTTGTGTAGGTGTGTGTAGGAATGGAGCATTTGGAGAAAGAAATGCATGATATATAAAATAGATTTAAAAATAGAAAGCAATTGTTAGTGGGATATATATTGATGTTTTAGCTTTACATATAATACAATAATGATATGTACAAAAATATTAAGGAGACACATTGAAAAGAGTTCAGTTAATTTTTTAATGTTTAAGCTAAATTCTAACTGGCTTTAATGACTAGTCACTAAAATGGAATTTGGACTTGCATAGCAGAAGGAATTAAAACCATTTCTTTTTTTTACTAGACTTCAGACCACTTTTCTCTCATCCCCTGTTTTCATGTACTCTCTTCCTGATGGTCACTATTGTGTATTACCCTTCACTCACAGAGGTGGTTTTGTTTACTTCATAGTTTTTATCTTTTATAAGTAGTTCTCCATATAAGCATGAAAATCTGCCTGTAAGCCTCAAAGCATTTAGACATGCCTTGAATTAAGGATCCAAAGCATAATAATAATCTACACTCAGAAGTTCTTAATACACTCTGCTCCAGGAGGACCCTATTCTGTTATGGGAAGCATGCTGGTTTTGTTTTCCAAGTGTTTTAAACTCAAAGGAGAAAATGTTAGCTTCTTAAATAAAAGTGGTCATCAACTGCTGTTCTCATCTGAATGTAGTTTGTCTTAATTTAGCAGACTGTTATGAGCATTTTAGGATATTTTTTATTTAATGATTTTTATAGTAATAATTTATTTTATTTTTTCAGTGTTCCAAGATTCATTGTTTATGCCTCACACCCAGTGATCCATGCAATTCATGCCCTCAATACCAACCACCAGGCTCACCCATCCTTCTAACCCCTCCCTTCTAAAACCCTCAGTTCATTTCTCAGAGTCCAAAGTCTCTCATGTTTCATCTCCCTCTCTAATTTACCCCAGTTCACATTTCATTTCCTTCTCCCACTGTCTTCCATGTTACTCCTTCAGCTCCGCAAGTAAGTGAAACCATATGATACTTGACTTTCTCTGCTTGGCTTATTTCACTCATCATAATCTCCTCTAATCTCGTCCATGTTGCTACAAAAGTTGGGTATTCATCCTTTCTGATGGAGGTGTAATATCCCATTGTATATATGGACCATATCTTCTTTATCCATTTGTCTGTTTAAGGGCACCTTGGCTCTTTCCATAGTTTGGCGATTGTGGCCATTGCTGCTATGAACATTGGGGTACATATGGCCCCCTTTTTCCACTACATCTGTATCTTTGGGGTAAATGCCCAGTAGTGCAATTGCAGGGTCATAGGGTAGCTCTATTTTTAATTTTTAAAGGAATCTCCACACAGTTTTCCAAAGCGGCTGCACCAACTTGCATTCCTACCAACAGTGTAAGAGGGTTCTCCTTTCTCCACAGCCTCTCCAACACTTGTTTTCTGTCCTATTAATTTTGGCCATTCTGACTGGTGTAAGGTGGTATTTAATGATTTTTAAGTGCAGAATATTAAGGACACAGATGCCATATCTTTAGAGCAAGGCAAATTGAAGTACAATCCATCTTCTTTCTTAGTAAGGCCAACTCTTTTGATCATTCATGGAAGGCAGCAATACAATGTTGCATAAAACCATCAACCTTTCTTTTGAAAGTGGGCTGTGCTGATGCTGCTTCCCTAGTGTGAACGTGGGAAGGCCAGCTAGACAGCAGTGCCTCCTTCATTGCTCTTATCTCTTACCAACTTGAGCTGCTGGTTGCATGGGTATCCTCTGGAAAGACTCACTGCCATGATGAAGCAGCCTCTTCTACCCAGGACTCTTCAAGCCTTTCTTTAGTCCAGTCCATTCCTCGCTTAGATTTGAGTATAGCAGTAATCACAATACTTTTTGTAGGTACCCAGTGTCAGGGAATTGTTTGAAGCTGCCTGTCGTGGCCAGTTGCAAGGGCTTTCCTTCCTTAGTGGCATCATGGAAGCTGATGATTGCACACCTGGCAGTCTCAGTCCTTGCCCATGTCAGTCCCGCTGAGTTCTGTCACCGTGAGAGTGCTTCAAGGGAGAGGTGGCGCAGCTCTTGAGTCACTAGTAAACATCTTTCCAGCCACTTACTTGCTTTCTAGTGGCTTTCTCTACAGGGAACCCAGCACAGCTTCCACTACCAGCTACTTGATGGTGGTGATCATTTACACATCTCGCACCAGTGCTCCAGACGCATTTCTCCAAATGGCACTTCCCGTAGGATCGCCAGATAAGCCTTGTTATCAAGACATTAAAAACTGAAATCGAGTCTACTGTGATCTGTGCCAGACCTGCTCTTTCTCTGAAACTTCATGTTTACCTTTTTACCAGGCTACACAGGGTTGTTTGGGAGTCAGTTAGATTGTAGATTATCCATTGTAGCATTCTCCCTCCTTTTCTCATCCTGCTGGTCCCACTGACCTTTGTCATTTCCACTGGCTGATGTCAGGACCTCTAACATTTGGCACTGAACCACTGTGGTAGTTTCCAGTTTGGTCTCCCTGCTCTCAAGTTCATATTCCTACAATCTGTCCCCTCTTCATTTTAAAGAAAAAGAATGAGAGAGGGTTTACTCAGTTATGCCACAATTATTTCTCTAGAAACAAATCAGAATATGTGATTCTCTAGCTGAAGTTCATGAAATGCCTTCCACGGATTATGCTTTTCTCATCTGTAAAAGAAGAATAGTCATAGATGATGTCTTGCGTATATACGGTGGCCATTCTATTAGGTAATGTATCTAGTGCCTAATAAAAATACCCAGCTCCCTTGCCACGGCACACTGCAATGTGTGTTAGCTTACCTCTGGGTTTTGCCTGTGCTGCTTCTACATGATAACCCTTGTTCTCTTACCCACCCTGCAGGCTGAGTTCCAATATTCTTTCTCTTTTGAAATGTCTTGTGGTGAAAACCTCTCTCATTTATGAGTTTAAACTCCATGAGGGTTCACAGGCTGTCTTGTTAATTTCTGAAATAATATGTGTGAGGCACCCAGCACAGAGCCTGGTACAGAAAGAAACTCTATCTATCTATCTATCTATCTATCTATCTATCTATCTATCTATCTATCTCTATCGCCATATTTATATCACCATCTATCTATATACATATTCAATCATTCATACCATTAGTAGAATGATCTTGAAATAAAATGGAGGAGACCAGACTTGAAAATCCTCCAAGCAGACAAAACCACTGAAGTCATGCAAACTTATGCCAAATCTAGCTTATTTCATGAACATACATGCAACTTAGCTTATTTCTTGTAAATGCCTCTGGCAATCATAAAAAAAAAAAAAAAAAACACCTAAAATTATCTTCCTGAAAATGTTATAAAATAATCACTTCTAACCAGTACCCTGCCATCTGGAAACTTCCATTGTGATAGCCAATCATTGTAAAGGTTAAGCAATCCTCATTTTCATTTATAAGTTGTCTCTGATGTCATGCTTATGAGCTTCATGTCTGTTTCGGATTTGAAAGCTCCCAGTTCACGAACTGTCCTTAGGTGCACAATAAGCTCATAGCAATTACTACTCTATTTGTCTGATGATTTTAATTTTGCTCTTTCTGGATTTTTGACCATCCTTTTAAAAATGTGCATTTCATTATGACACTTTCCTGCTTCAAACCATTAGTAGAATGATATCTTTTCAGTCTAGAGGATAAAACTCAGAGCCGTTGATTTCTAAAAGGCCTTTGTTCTGATTCTTGCTGGACATTCTAGTCTTTTGTTTGTGGGGATCCTGATACCCCAGAGCTGTGAAGACCACCTAGATATGCCTGTGACCTCTGCGTATGTGATTCTGAACATCTACTCACCTTTTTTTCCACTCCACATTCAGTCTGGTGTCAGCTCTGAGAAGGAGCTTCTGTGCATTTCATTTTTTATTACTTCATTTGATTCTCGTCACTGCTCGATGGCATCATTATCACTATAATTTCCATCATGTCATTGAGGACACTGAGGCACGAAGTTTAAGACTTGCCTAGAGTACTATCACATTCTTTCTCCATTTGAGTTGAAATTTGGAGGCAGAGACTGTGTCCTGTTAGAGTTTAATGATTAAACTGTGCAGCTCAAATATTTGCTGGATAAATGAGAAATCTAAGCCAGATATGTTTTCTAGATATCAGTTCCAACCTCAAAACTTTATATAAAGTTCGTGAGCTTTGCTGTGTAAACTTTACACTTGGTTTTGCCAATCTGGGTCTGGCTTCCACAGAACCTACTGCTCCCCACATCCTGTTGCTGATTTGTGAATCCAAGCGTAGCCTCATTATCAGAATGATGTCAGGTTTCAGCTCTGAATTTCCTACCAGATGGGCTGGAGATGGGATCTCCCTGAGGTGGACTGCTACTTGCTTGTAGATACTAGAAATCACCAGCATGATTAATCTGCACATGTCAATTGTAAACACCAAAAAACCCCCCAAAACAATGCAGCTCCTGCAGCTGAGCATGAGAGACATGGCAGAGACTCCTGTAGTGAAGATGCACTGGACGCCAAGTTGAAAGATACATGCTCAGCCACATGTGATGTTAACTTGATGACTTCTATCAGTTAATTGAAACTCGGTGTCATCATTTACATGGCAGATCCAAATTCTTCCTGCAAAATAGCTGCATACAGTTTCTGGTGAGAGTCCGTGAAATGCGTTAACAAGCCTGTCCTAGGATTGGCCATCAGCAAGGGCAGGAAGAAATTGGCCATCTTTAGGGCAGTAACACTCAACTTTCAAGACTCAACTCACTGCATGATGAACTTGCAAATGACCGAATCGCCAAATTGATGAAACTTACTGACTTAACCCAAGGTTTTTTTTTCCATAGTTTTGATAGGATTCTTACCAACTTAGAAACCACATTTTAACAACATTAAGAGGTTTTTATTTCCTTGATAAGTGTAGGACATTCTTCTCTATATTTGTGACAAATCAGTGAGTTGATGAATACAGCAAATTGGTCCTACTACTGAGAAAACTCTTCTAACACCAGCAGGTTTGTGAATTTAAGCTCCAGGAGGATACAAAATGTGTGTCTTGCTTAATGTTGTTTCCTTAATGTGCCATAGTATATCTAGGATGTGATTAATTGAATAAATCTTTGTTGAATAAATTAATAAATATCTACATATGAGATCATGGATGACTTTTTATTATCGGAAACAGATTTTAAAGTAAGCCTACAATATGCCAATTCTCAGGTTGGTGAAAATTTTGGTTAGTATTATTATTTTATTGTACTATTTGTAAGGTTGCATTAAACGTACTTGAATTAGGTGAGAGATGGCTTCTTGGAAAAAATACAAGAAAATATAAACATGGGTTTCTGATGACTAGTAGATTGTTTTAAAAGATGTTTCAATTCAGCATCAGTATTTATCCAGAAAACCAGTTGCAGTGATTCAGAAATTAAAGAAAAATGATGAACTTCAGTATATACATATAATCTATTCTCACAGGCAACATAATCGTTGAATCAGTAGGTGGTTGGAAGTCAAGAAGACAAAACAAATTTCATTAATGTCTTACATAATTTGTCTCATTTTTATGGGAAAGACAGAATTGTTGCCCAGGCTTAGAATCACCATATTCAAGCAAAGTGATTGTAATTGATGACATAATTAGCTTCATTACCAAGACAAATTGTCATCTTCTTATACAGTGCTTTATTTTGGATAATAGAGAATTATTTCAGCCTAAAGAAAGTAGTTGAATGATGGAGTAGAATGCCAAGTTGACTTATTTTTATGTAAGATCTAACCAAACTAGCCATGAAACATGATAATATAATTTCCTATTTTTCAACCCGTATTTTTCAACTATAGCAAATTGCCTAGTTTAGACAATAAGATAGTTTATTATGACAACTAAGAATAGATGTATGGCTGTCTTCCTGTTCTTAAATACAGGTCTTAATGTTTAATCAAAACCCAGGCTCCTGTTATTCAACCTGCATACTTTCCTGACTTCATTATGTCATGAACAATTGTGCATTTCTTTAAAGATAAAGATAAGCCAAAGTCTCTGAAAGAAAATATGTTTGTTTGGAGGGTGTAAGCAATATAAGGGTGAAAAATAGAAGCTACAAGGATAAGAACCACCAGAAAAGCATGTGTATGTTCATAACTATATACACTGTTAATTGTTTTTCATATTTATCTTCTCTGGTTTTCTTCATCAACTTTAAAATTTAGACCTAGTTTTGAAGTTTTCATTAAAAACCTTGCTTCTAGATAAATAACAGTGTCTAAAAAATCCATTGAAATTATGCCAACTAAATGAGGTTAACCTTTGTATTTCTAACACATCTTTAACCCTTGTCAGTAAGAATACATATATATGTGTGTATGTATAAACATATATATGTGTGTATATTAAACACACACAACATATATGTAAGTGTATGTAAAGATATATTCACAATTATTAGATATTACTATATATAATGAATACATATTAATATGTTAATATTCACAGATGTATATATATATATATATATATAATCTATGTGATTCAAGTATAAGTTTTTGTTGAAGAGTAACTAGAATATTTGTGCCCCCCTCATAAATAAACTCCACATCACTGTCACAGTCATAACAAAGGGATTTATGTAGTGCAGGGCAGTAATTCTAGGTATTCTTTAGTAGATTGATATTTATACAAAGAAGGTTTTATCTGAAATTTTCTAAACTAATATTATTTTGTCTCGTAGAAAATGAAGAGTTGTTTTCTCAAGGACCCTATCACTTTGTGTTGTACACTGAGGGCTTAAAGCATTTCATACTCAATGGCTCTCAATTCATATTCAGCCTTCTCTGGGAATTCTTCTTGGGAAGCCTCCCTTTTTAAAAATATTTCCAGAAATCCTTAAGATTCTGTCGACTTCTGGACGTTCTGGAACTTTTTTTTTTAAAGATTTTATTTATTTGACAGAGAGAAACACAGCCAGAGAGGGAACATAAGCAGGGGAAGTGAGAGAGGGAGAAGCAGGCTTCCTGCCGCGTAGGGAGCCTGATGTGGGACTCGATCCCGGGTGTCCGGGATCATGACCTGAGCCAAAGGCAGTTGCCCAACCAACTGAGCCACTCAGGCGCCCGTTCTGGAACTTTTAAGCTTGACGTCCTATCATACTTAGTTCTCAGTGAATTCTTTGTATATGATAATCTTACAAGGTTATTCCTTCACTTATGTATAATTGTATACATGGTGTACAGTAGCTTTCCCAGAAGACCAGTCTGTTTTCCCAGTGCTGAATTGCCTATTCACTTCAAAGGATGCCAGTCTTGAGAGTTAAATTGTCAAAGGTGGCATGATGATTAAGGTAATGGTTAAAGGTAGCAATTCTGAAGCCAGATGTCTGAGTTCGTGTTCTCTACTCATTAGCTGGATGGCCTTGGGAGAGTTAGTACTCTTCTTTGTAGCTCAGTTTCCTCATCTGCAAAATAGCTATGAATCTGATTTTAAATTGTAATTTTTTGAGGCAGAAGGGGCAGAGAAGAGGCAGAATGAGAATCCCAAGCAGGCCATGCCCAATGTGCACAGTCTGAAATGGGGCTCAATCTTACCACCCTTAGATCATGACCTGAGCTGAAATCAAGAGCTGGATGCTTAACTGACTGAGCCACCCAGGTGCTCCGAATCCAGTTGATTTTGAAGAGTTTAGAAGAATGCCTAGCATATTAGTATGAGCTCAGTAAGTATCAGCTTGTACTACCGCGACACTACTTCCATTCTTAGTACTACTGCTCTACTATCACTACCATCACCCTACCCTACTCTTACTACTCTATTACTGCTTCTGCTACCACTCATCCTCTTCCTTCTCCTGCAGCGCCTACTATTGCTGCCACTCCTACTCTACTCCTATTCCCACTCCTGTTACTACTCCTGCTGCTGTCATTTCCCTCCTCTACCACTGCTGCCATTACCATGCTGTGATCATCCTTGTCAACTGGCACAATGATTTTGCCCCACTTCCGTGCCAGCATTGACTTTGCTTCTGTGAGGCTTTCTCTGTACAATGCTGCTCAGCCCCAACAGCCGATAGGAACCAAATGGGGAAATTTCTACAAAAACAAGGCCTGAATCCCACCACCAGAAAAATTAAATCAGATATTCTGGACAGATATATGTTTTGGGGGGAAGGGTTCCACCATTTATGCCCCTACAATCACCTGTCCGCAGGGTCGGAACAAGGACATGGGCACATTTGCAGCCAGATGCCACTTCCTGTCTCCGAGTGGAGCCCAACTGCACATGTGTGCGTGAATCTGCAGGCTGTGCTTGACAGTGGGGAGGGGGGAGTGTTGTTGAGCTTGTCCGGGCCCGATCTCAGCTGTGATTCATTTTCTCCATTCACTGTTGTGTGTGTTGTGAAACACACAAAGTTGGAAAAAAAGAAGTGTGTAATGAAAATGGTTGAGATTCTGTTCTGAGTGATCCTCCTAAATCTTTTCTACACTATTTGGCCCAATTATCTTTGTAGATATATTTCCCTCCAGGAAAGAATCAATAGGTGTTCTATCCTGTTTCAGTTTCTTCCAATATTATGTGTTTTCTTTCTATATATAAAAACTAAGGCTGAGTTGTCCAAGCTATTTTTTCCCCATGAGAATCAGTTTTTCTACTCCACAGACACAAATCTAAAGGCAGTCATAAGCATCTGCCAACATTTGAGAGAAGAATGAGTAGTGCTAGTTGGGGCCATGAACCCTGCGAAGATGTAGGGAGTATGTAGGGAGTGGTTACATCACTGGTCTCTATTTCAGTGTTTCCCATTCACATGGTTCTGCCAATTGTTCTCTTTGAATCTTATACCTCGGCTCTAAGTTGTTTCTTTATTCAGTCAACACATGTTAGCTCAAAGTTTGCTGGGTGACACGTTCTGGCTAGATGCTGGAGATGCAACACTAATACAGTTCCTCCTCTCATGTAGCTTCCAGTCAAGTGGGCAAGGTCGGACATTGAACACATAATGATAAGGACTACAAGCGTCATGAAAGTGGACATGTGCGATGCCAGAGGTAAGTCACAATAGGAGCTCAGTTTACTTGAAGTTTTAGAGAAGCCATCCTGAGGGGGAAGTGGATCCATAAACTCTGAGGGGTGTGTAGAAAATAGGAGAGCAAGGAGTAGGGTCAGAGTGCTTTAGCCAGGACAGTGCACAGAGAGGCCCTGATGTTGGACAGCATGCTTGAGGAACAGAAAGAAGATGAGCATGATTGGGCTGAGACAAAGGCATCACATTGTAGAGGGTTTATAACTCAGAATGTGGTTTCTGACTTGGCAAAGGAAATTATTAAATGCTTTTAAGGATGGCCTGCCTGGGAACTTGTTGGTTTATTCACCTGGCATCTGAGCATTTCATGCCTTAACCTTCAATCCTCAGCAAAGGAGAGGGTTAGTGGAATTTTTCATCCATTGGTGAAAAAATAATGAAGAATCTCTACATGATTCTTCAGAAAGCCCTAGAGGGATTGAGTTCCAGTTGCTCCTCAAGTAACCTATTTATTAGCTTTCTCTTTTCTCTGTCACACTTTCTCTACTGCTTTAATTGTGTTTCCTGGATCATATCCTAAATAAACTGCCTGCGTGAAAGTCTTTATCTCAATATTTTCTATTTAAGGAACTGAAATGAAAAGAGTTAGTGCTAGAAGTTATATGAAAAAGCAGACTCTGAGAGTTCCAGAGATGAGACCATTCACTGGTCACATAGCATCAAGAACTATTGCTGCTGATGGTGTGGGTAGTGATAATTCCTAACATCATACTTACTTAGTCCCCCTCTGTGGATTGAGGTGAGGTAAAGTTTGGAGCAGAGCTGCTCACTTATGCAATAACTCTAATGCTTCAACACAGTATGACGGCAATGGTAATTATATGGGTGGTAGAATTGACTAGCATCTTTAATTTCCTTAGAACAAGAAGGAAAGGAGATAATAGGCTCAGATCAACAGCTATCACTTACGGGACATTTGGAAAACAGGAAGACTCCTGTATCCATAGGGCAGATTGTATTAAAAATTGAACAGGAGATGAAAACTGGAAGGAGGTGGAATGTATAGCCTAGTAGGTCTCTTATGCACAAGTCACAGTCCTAATAATAAAGTATTAGGAGCCCAAAACATGGAATGGTGACTTTCGGGTAGACTCATGATAACTTTGAATCTCCAAGTTCTGATAAACCTTCTGGACAGGCAGAACTGGCTCCCTCATGCTTGTTAAATGCCTCCTAGTGTTGAACACAATGGCAAAGACCTCTGGAAGATCTCAGAAAATAGCATGTGGATGGCCCTTTAAAGTTTTTTATATAATAATCTTTTTTTTAAGATTTTATTTATTTATTTGACAGAGAGAAACACAGCTAGAGAGGGAACACGAGCAGAGGGACTGAGAGAGGGAGAAGCAGGCTTCCTGCCAAGAAGAAAGCCCAATGTGGGGCTCGATCCCAGGTCTCCAGGATAATGACCTGAGCTGAAGGCAGTCGCTTAACCAACTGAGCCACCCAGGCACCCCTAAAGTTTTTTATATAATAATGGTCGACAGTTACAGAAATGTTTTAGAAAATTATTATGGAATGGCTTGAAATGCTCAGGAATGTAGATAGACCAGAATGGATTTATTATGTGGGTCAAGAAATGCCAGTTAGTAATATTTCCTGGGAATATTCTCTAATGAAAGATACTCCTTTCATTAGAGAAGTTAGGAATACTCAAGTGAGTGTGTTATCAGAAACACTAGGAAGCTCAGTGGTGGTTGTTCTTTATAGGTTTTGGTTTCCTAGGGCATGAGTGGTTTTGAGTCATGCAAGGGGAGAAGTAGGGCAGACATTGTTGATGTCTTGTCCCAGGTCCCCTATACCTCAGTTCATCTGTAGTGCACTGCATATTTCACTGGTCATTCTGACAGCTTCCAACTCTCTAGGATCTTCATTCTGTATTTCTGCCTGACAGCTGCCTTAGTGCCACAAATGTCATCCAGGAGAAAGGCAGTAGTGGGGTTCCACTAGGACTGTGGCCCAGACCAATTTCAGAGACGGAATCTACAGTACAAATTTGACTGGATGTGGGGAGAGGGTTTATTTTGATTAATCTCCTATCTGTAATAGTTGCCCCCCCACTTTTTTTTTACCTTGGGTACCATTTCTCTTACCCTCATGGCTCTTGGCATTGTTTTTCTCCAGTATTTTTGGGAAGGGCATTTTGCCTCTGAACATGTATCCATTTCAGAGATTTTGTGATTATTTCCATATTTCACTTGAAATCAATTCCCATGAGTCCTTAGATCTCCAACTATTATAACCCATCAGATTTCAATTATGTTTCACTTGCCCTTTTTTTTTTTTTTTAAGATTTATTTGTTTATTTGAGAGAGAGAGAGAGCAAGTGAGTGAGCACATATGGTGGGGAGGGCCGGAGGTCAGAGGGAAAGGGAGAGAGAATCTCATGCAGACTCTGTGCTGAGCATGAAGCCTGACTTGGGGCTTGATCCCTGAGATCAGGAACTGAACCAAAACCAAGAGTCTGAGGCTTAACCGACTGCACCACCTCAGTGCCCCTTCATTTGCCTTTTATACATCTTGTAATTGCTTCCTGCTTAGCCCATTCCCCTTTTTAACTTTGATGGTCCTTTCTTTCTTACCAGTTTGGCTCTCCATGATCAGTCATCCCTGATCTAAAGGTGATAAGTAACAGATCATCATCAATCATATTTCTACCAATCTAAACAAATTTCCCCATCAAGTTGCCCTACTCACACAATTATTCAGAGATGCTGATGTACTGGTATAATATAAGGATATATTATTTTCCTTAAAACTGGATGCTTTGGAGGGATGTTGAATGTTATTTTCTCTATGCATGAAAGAGATGGTTTGAGTGCTTTGGAAGAGCTGTAACGTAACTCTGCCTACCTCTTCTCTTAAATTCCTTCTCTCAGCTGGTGTGGGTAGAGCCTTGTGTTTGGCTAAGAATACAATTCCCTCTTTCAACTTTCACAACATCACGTCAACTCTGTCTCCTTGCATCTGGTGCATAAAACATATAGTTCTGGCTTCTTACCACATCTCAAAATATCTGCACTTAGAAGCCCCTGTTAGTGAATTTAGAAAGGATTGACAACAAGCCAGGATCGGGAAAAATCTTACCTCAGATCTCTAATATTTGCAAAGAACTATATATTTAATTCAGTTAGTAATGCATATGTAAAATGTTAAATAATAAGAATGATATAAATAGTGACTAAAGGAGAAATGTTGTATGCATCTAAAGATGCACATTATCCATTTTCTGTGGCAGAGAAACCTAGCTACTTAGAAAAGTCCACATCAACTTCTCTCTGGCCATATAGCTAGACTGTGTCTCGTGGTTTCCCATGAAGTTAGGAATGGCATGTGTCTGAGTTCCAACCAATAGAATTCTGAGTAAATATGAGCCCTACCTCAAGTGCTGGCTAGGTCTCCTGCTGAGACCACCTGTCCCCTTCTGGTGAGCTGGAATGGAGATCACTGCCACGGTCATCTTGGAAGCAGTGCACCTCCAGCATCTTTGTCTTCTGGGCCTCTGAATGACAGTGCTGAGGAGGCCTGCCTCCCATCTGTGAGGCCACTCAGGACTAGTGTGTGAGCAAGAATAAAACACTGTGTTTAAGCCATTAACATTGTGATAGCCAACAGCTTACCTGATTAATACAGTACAAAAATTAATTAAAACAAAAACATAAAGACTTTATTTCAGGCTGGATATTCTCAATTATATTTTTGGAAGACGTGGATTTTTTTTTTATTGACAGAGAGAAACACAGCTAGAAAGGGAACACAAGCAAGGATAGTAAGAGAGGTAGAAGTAGGTTTCCTGCCGAGAAGGGAGCCCAGTGTGGGGCTCGATCCCAGAACTCGGGGATCATGACCTGAGCCAAAGGCAGACACTTAATGACTGAGCCCCCCAGGGGCCCCTGGAAGATGTGGATTTTAACTGGATATTGAAAGATGGGGTAGGATTTGCATCAGTTGAGGTCAGGGTGGATATTCAAGGTATATGACAAGATAAAATAAGAATCAAGGAGAAATTTGTGAGCAAATCAGTTTGAGCAAAGAAGGAAGATTTTTAAGACTAGCTCAAAGCATGACTGAATAATAGGATTAAGCCAAATTGTGAAAGGCCTTTAATGTCTGGATAAATATTTTGACTTAATAAGTTTGACAGTATGTATTTCTGGGAAAAAACTGAACATTGTGTGTATGGACATAATAAAGTAATATTCTAAGAAGATTAATCTTGTGAACATATTTTGAGGCCAATATCAACTAAATGGCTACTCTAGCTATGACGATAACTCTTACTTTTCAAGCAATCAAATTTAAATCCTAAGGATTTTCTTCTGTTTTGTAAATACAAATTATAAGACAGAAACAATCAATTTTAATGGCCTCTCCACACAACCAAGGATTTTCCTAATTATTTTTTTATGAAAGGATGGATGTGTACTCTTCAGAACGAAGACTGCTTGACCAACATTTGTACAGGTCCTTTTACTCACAATGCTCTCAGCCAGATTGGGAAAGAAAGACATTATATGAATAATTACATAATTATAGTTGTATCTAAGTGCAAGGAGGATGACAGGGAGACTTGAGTATATAGCGTGGTATCTTAACATAATGGAGAGGGATAGGGTGGTATTCAGGAAAGCTTCCCTGACCAGTAGAAGAAATTGTAGTTAAAGTAGGACATGGTTCTCTCTGAGATCATCAATGATTTCATAAGGTCATGAGGTCAAATAGGTTGGGGATAGGGAATACTAAAAGTTTGGCCATACACAAAGGGGCAGGTGGCACACAATGAAGGAAATAAGAAACCACAGATAAATCAGGAGGAAATGAGCAATCGATAGCTCCTCAGCTCTTTGAACGTTCTGTAGTGTGGAGAATGAGAGCGTAATAGGTGGGACCAGAAATCGTAAAAGTCAGTTTCAGGTACACCTATCTAAATCCATTAGAGCTTCCCTATTTGGGAAACTGCTCAGACAGTGGTTAGAGAAATGGGATGAATAGCACTAGTGTCCTCAGTGATGTACTTAGAGCTATTTAAAATGTTTATTATCAGGCTGCCTTTAAATTCACTAGGAAAAAAAAAGTTCTTCTCCCAGACTAATGCATCTTACCTTCATTTCCTCTTTAATCGCTCCTCTCAGTTTAGCTGAAGACTCCATTTCCTCACTGTAATTCTCACATTATTCATAGTTGATTCTCCTTAAAATAGGTTGTTTTTTAGCACGATCATCTGGAAGCAATTTAAACAAAAAGTGTTTGTACATAAGCTCAGTTCTCTGATTTCCAAAGACTTTCAGAATGATTAATGTTGGCTAGTTAAATATTGCACTGGTCAATAATACCAAGTAACGTTACTAGAACAGCAAATAAACATCCAACTCTCATTCTGAGGGCAAGAAAAGGGGAAGGTGTGTATCCCAGCTGTCCCTGCCCCTGCACACCAGAATCTCAGGTAACATTCCATGCGATTTATGCTGACATGTCTCTTCAGTATAATTCATTGATTACATGGGTCTTGTCTAGGTTTTGTTTAATGAATAAAGAGCAAGACAGACTTAGGATATGCTATTTGCTCTATTCATTAAATCATCTATTCATTAACTAATTCTTGGACACCCCCTTTGTGTCAGGCATGACAGTGCGTTTCGGATAACCTTCAGTGGAAAAGTAGCCATAATCCCTTGTCCCCTGGAAGTTCTGTGAGAGGGAGGAAACAGATGCTACCTAAGAAATGATGATGACCTTGGAAATGTGTTGTAAGAGGGAGAGCAGGGCAGCGGGCAGGCATAGGACAGGGAACCTACGCTAATCAATGAGTTAGCAGTGTTCTCCCTGAGAAGTCTATGCTTGAGTTCCAACTTGGAGGAACAGTGGAATTAGCCCGAAGAAGATGAAGGAAGAGGAGTGTTCTTGGCAGAAATAAGATCACTGGCAAAGAGCACAAACAGCTTGGGGAGATGCAGGAAGTGAAAGAATTTCAGTACATTTTGAGAATAAAATATGTGATTGGGTATCCAGAAATGAGTCTGGAAATGAATCTGGAGGCACAGGCCATATCGTAAACCCGGACCTTATGGTGGCTTTTATCTTAATAGCAATGAGAATCCACTGCAGAGGTTCAAGCAGGAAGGGACATGATGATATGGGGTAGGGAGGGGGCAGGGGGAACAGTGACTACAGTGAGAAGTGGTGAGCATGAGCCCTGAATAGCAGCAACTATAAAGAAAAAGATGTAACGTGTATAAAAATGTCGTGTGTTACAGGTTACAAAGCTTCTAGGTGGTGAGCCTAGGACTGTGCTCTATGGACCCCTGATCTTTGATGCTATAGCTGACTCGTGGTATATTATCATTTGTCCACTAGTCTTTAGCATTCGAAAATGTATGCAATAATTATAATTCTGATTTTGGGATACAAGGCTAGGGCATGAGGTTCCTGCGAAGAGTTTTCACATCCTATGAGTTTCTAAGAGCGCTCGTTTGTCTAAGTACTATTTTCAACAACACTGCCCTAAAACAACTCTCTTATCTTTTATGGATATATGAATGTTTCTATAGAAGTTGAAATAAACTAGCAGGTGAGAATGTCAATATTTCAAATTTTTATATAGATTGTATTATATAATCTGATCTTGGGGCAGACTGCATTGAAAGTAGACTTTAGAGAAGTAGAAGAGAACATAATATTCTTCAGATGTGAATTTATTAGCATCTCTCTGGGGGACAGAAGACACCCACAAAGCAGTCCTTTTATATTGTGGGCTGTTTTCCACTAGTTTTTGGTATAGAAATATGCATATCTTTTCTCTTTTCAGGAGGAAGTTACACCAGAGTGTGAAGAGGGCTTGGTTCTGGGCACCTGGGTGGCTCAGTTGGTTAAGCCACTGCCTTGAGCTCACGTCATGATTCTGGAGTCCCAGGGTCAAGTCCTGCATCAGGCTCCCAGCTCCACAGGGAGTCTGCTTCTCCCTCTGACTTTCTGCCTTCTCATGATCTCTCTCCTTCAAATAAATAAATAAAATATTTTTGTTTAAAAAAAGAGGGCTTGGTTCTTGGTGGTATAAAAAATGTAGTCACAAGAATTCAAATGATGAGTTCAACATTCAGATACTTTGTTTTTATTTTTTAAAGACTTATTTATTAACTTAGAGAGAATGAGAAGGGAGAGGGGCAGAGGAAGAAAATCCTCAAGTAGACTTCCCACTGAGTGTAGAGCCCGAGGCAGGGCAGATCCCAGGAACCTGAAATCATGATCTGAGCCAAAATCAAGAGTTGGATGTTTAACCGACTGACTAAGCCACCCAGGAGTTCCAACAGTCAGATACTTTATAGATCTACACATGTTAATTTTTCTATTGTGAAAACATAACTAAGAATCATTTTACATCTTTTAATTAAGTGCATTTAGGATCATCTGAGTGTTGTAATGATTCTGACTCATGCATTGTAGGTTAATGCTGTTTTATATTAACAGCATTCAATAGGACATTGGGTTCTACTTGTTTTTAAACTAGCCCCAGACACCAGGGTTAGCAGAGGCTTTAGCTCCTATAAAGTGGCTGTGAAGGAGATCAGGGTCCATATCCTCCAAATGCCTCCTGACTAGTTCTGTGCCTAATTCAGGCTAGTAGGCTTTGGTAAAAATAAGATCTTGAGCAAGTAGGACCCAATGCAATAAGTTGAGTGTTAGGAGGAGGGCAGTAAACACCATTTGAGAGGAGAGGCCAAAGTACAAATACTATAGCATGCACTTCTTTTTATTTTTGCCTTGCTTTGATATCCTAAACTATGAATTGATATATCCAAATGTAAATGTTTGAAGATTCTTACATTCTGCCTCAATTTCTCTTTTCAGGAGGAAGTTATTTTTTAAAGACTTATTTATTAACTTAGAAAGAGAGAATGAGAAGGGAGAGGGGGATGCCTTTGACATTCCTCGAGAAGTAAATGGGCAGAAAGATGAATGGGTAGTTAGATTAAAAGGCCAATTTCATTTGGGGATTGTTTAATATATGTACATTGTTTAAAATATTTTACTATGTATTTTTCAGTTATAAGTGAATCTTTCTTATATCCAAGGTGAAATTTAAAATGAATTAGATGAAGTAGAGCAAAAAAATAGACTTTTCATTTTTTTTTAAGATTTCATTTACTTATTTTAGAGGAGACAGCATGAGTGGGGAAGGGGCAGAAGGAGAGAAAATCTGAAGACTTCACACTCAGTGTAGAGTTTGAATCGGGGCTTGATACCATGACTGGGAGACCACAACCTGAGCCAAAACCAAGAGTCAGATGTATAATTGACTGAGCCACCCAGGTGCCTCAAGAATTTCTTAAATTGAAGAAGATCCAGTATTAGATCTGAAGTGAATTAATATTAAGAGAATTCTACTATGGATCCAAAATATTATGCCTTTTGCTTCATAGTCAATATGTCAGTCTATTCTGAGAAGTCAGGGTTCTAAACTGTTAAAAATTAATATGTTTAAACTCCTAGTTCAGAATTTTGAGAAATAGCTTTAGCATTTGTTGGGGACGGTGTGTGATCCGCCCCTCCCGCCTGGCCCAAGCCACCTGAAACGTTGGTGGAGGTACCTGTGAATGTGAATGAAAGCCCCTCTGGACTTTCCCCACCTAGAATCTGGAAAGCCGTGTACCCTGTGGGTCGGGGCAATATGTCCTTTGTGTGCTTATCCAAGACATATAGTTCCATTTACTCCTCCTCCTGGTAATCATATCTCTGTATCTCTTATCTGTATTCCTTGAACCCTCTGCCTCAATGGTCTCAACTTCTGTGAGTTTAAGCAATCACTCTGTACCCTGCAGTAACAATACTAATCCTGTCTCTAGGGTGAGTGCAAAAGCAGTTAAAGATTTAACTGCACCACCCAACTTCCTCACTTTTGAATAATAAAAGACTGGGGCCCTTGTCAGCAAAGAGAGACAAAGGCAGAACCAAAGGTAGGGAAAAAGAGCAAGAGAGCCTGCAAACAGAGAGCAAGAGAGCCTGAAAAGAGAGACAGAAACAGAGAAGCAAAGAAAGCAGCAGCAAAGAGAGAAGCAGACAGAGAGCAAGAGAGACAGAAGCAAAGAGGGCCAAAGCCAGAGCTAGAGAACTAGAGCTAGAAAGCCAATGCTAAAAAGCCAGCGCGTGAGCCTGAGCCTGCTTCATAGGTCTCTCCTGACTGACCTCGGGTCTGTCAGCTTGCATCAGATTTTCGTGTCCGTGTCATTATTTCACCCGCCAGACATCCCGTGGTTCGGGACCCACATCTCTGCCGAGGCTGGCCCCTAGCGGTGACAGCATTAATACATAGTTACATTTTTTTCTGCAATTTTTTATTTAAATTACAGCTAGTTAACATACAGTGTAATAATATTAGTTTCAGGTGTAGAATTTAGTGATTCATCACTTACATATAACACCAGTGCTCATCACAAGTACCCATCACCCATTTAACCCATCCCCCTGTCCACCTCCCCCTCCAGCAACCCTTGTGTTTTTTCTCTATAATTGAGAGTCTCTCTTATGGTTTGCCTTCCTCTCTTTCCCCCTCTATTTTCATCTGTTTTGTTTCTTAAAGTCCACATATAAGTGAAATCCTATGGTATTTGTCTTTCTCTGATTGACTTATTTTGCTTAGCATAATACTCTCTAACTCCATCCACGTCTTTGCAAATGGCAAGATTTTGTTCTTTTTGGTGGCTGAATAATATTCCATGGTTTATATACACACACAAACACACACACACACACACACACGTATATATATTATATCTTCTTTATTTACTCCTCAATCAATGGACATTTGGGCTCTTTCCATAATTTGGCTATTGCAGATAATGCTGCTATAAACATCGGGGTGCAAGTATTCCTTTGAATCGGTATTTTTGTACCTTTTGGATAAGTACTTAGTAATGAAATTGCTGGGTCATAGGGTAGCTCTATTTTTAACTTTTTTGAGGAACATCCGTAGTGTTTTCCACAGTGGCTGCACCAGTCAGCATTCCCACAACAGTGTAAGAGGGTCTCCCTTTCCACACATGCTCACTAACACCTATTATTTCCCGTGTTGTTAATTTTAACCATTCTTACAGATGTGAGGTGATAGCTCATTTTAGATACATAGCTACACTTTAGATACATAGATATGTAGCTATATAACTATGTATGTATTTAACACCTTGCACATTGTCAAATTTCTTGTTAGGCTTCCTCCAAAACAGTCCTCTCCATTAGTCTCCTCACATAACTGGGAGCAATCTGATAATTGTCCATCTTATTCCTTCTCCCGAGTTCTTTTTGGGTCAGTATCCTGACTGTCTTCTGATTTGGTTGGTATCTGAAACATGTGCCAAATGGAATTCTTGTATGTTACATCTTCCATCTGTAGTCCTCTATCTCTTGATTTTCTTGTTTTCTCAAAGTTCACATTCAGTCTATCTGCAAACCCTGATGACTCTGACTCTCCCTCATCGTACATCCTGAATTTCATCCCTTCTCACCACCATAGCCACCAGCCTTCCTCAAACCACCATCATCTAATGACACTACCTTCCTACTGGTCTCTCGGCTTCTACTGTCATACCCTTCCATATCCAACTGACACTCTCACCTTGGTGATCCTAAGAGTCACCCTCTTATGGGAAAATCATGTCGCTTCCCTAAGGAAAATGGTTCAGGAAATACCCATCCAGATTTCTGCTGTTAGGCCGTAAGGTGTCTGCATAAGTAGACTGTCACTTCCACAGTAGCAGAGGTACCAGTTATTGGGTACCAGTTGTATCCTCAATACTTAGCTTAATGCCTCATACACAGCAGGGACTCAGGAAGTGCTTCTTGACTGAATAAATGAATGAGTGTTCCCATCATGTCCATGGAACCATCACTTGGCCTAAGGATTCCTGCCTCGGCCCGCGAGGCAATCAACGGGGTCCGCCGAGATACCTGTAACGGATGAGGGGGATGGGACAGGAGGCGCGAAAGAATGGCAGCAAGACAGGGATTCTGATCAAGCTGCAAAGTTTATTAAAACACGAAGGGGTTATATAGGCAAGGGATAGGGGAAGTGCGCCCGATAGGTTGCTTTCAGGCGTGCTCTTG
>PITA01000430.1:69229-107248 GCA_004023965.1 Spilogale gracilis | reverse complement strand
ACTGATTGGTGTGCTCCTTTATGTGCGCCATTGGGCTCCCTGAGGCTCTGTGGTGACCGCATCCTGCTATGTAGGTGCAAGGGTCAGGCCTGATTGTGTCGGCCTTCTTGAGCCATACCTCGGTCCCCAACAGATTCCAGAACCCTTTTTTTCACAAGGGAGCATTTCTTCTTTTTCACAATATTATCCAAGTAGGAGTAACTTTAAGTCACTTCTCCATATAAATTTGAATCGCAGGTTTTCTTCTAGATGAGCAATCCTGTTTTATTACTTGCAGTTGAATAGCAATCCAGGAGAGGACGACCAGAGCATCTCTTTTGAAGCTGAGCTTCCAGGGTCAGGTTGAAGATGGAGGTTGTTCTGAACCAAGAAGGAGAAGCTTTTGCCCCCATGTCGGTTGGGGTCCTGGGCCTCTCCCAAGTGTTGGAGGAGCTGGCAACAAAGGTCAAGGCTGGGGGAAGAAAACAGTTAACAATTCCAGAGAAAGTCGTTCTGCAAGGTGGAATCTGGAAAGATTCTGTGACAAGGGAATGGGGATGGGAAGAAGCCTCTGATGGGTGCAAGTGACGAGCACCTGGGTGAACAGTGAGCTTTGATGGTTCCAAGCAGTTTCTGGCCTAGAAAAAACCAACCAGGAAATCAAACAGCAGTACAACCAAAGCATAAAAAAATTAAAAAAAGAAAAAAAAAGAAGAGAGAAGAAAAATATAGGTGCCTAGTTTTTTTTTTCTCTTTTCTTTTTACTTAAGGAAAATTCTAGTTTTCAATATTGTGATTTCATGATGTCTAATAATGTTGTGAAATGAATACCAGATAATATCTCACTTATGCCTCCAACACTGCGTCTTTCATAAAAGACGAACTGCTGTTAGAATTTATGGTCTCCTGTAGTTTACTTGGTATTAATGCTCATATCGTACTTGGAAAAGGTCTGGATAGTTTCTTCTTTTTACCAGGCTGGCCAGATGTTTTATGACAAATAGGCACAGTTAATTTTTGCAATTACCCGCTAAGTGTGATATTTAGCAACCAGACAGTTGGCTACAATCTTTAAAATATGATACTTGGGGAGAGAACAATTTCTGTTAATAATTGAAATGCCTTTCCAAGTTATTAGCTTTCAGTTTTTATTTTCCCAATGCTTTTTCTACATGTCCATTGAAATTGTCAATCCTCTCTTATTTTGTCAAATAATAGTTTGTATTAGTTAAATATTTTAATCTTGGCTCTAAAATATTGATAAAATAGCCACATGGATAGTTTAATATCCACTTTAAGGTATGGATGAAGTTTTGAGGAAAATAAGTTAAGCCTTATGTATGCTTATATTTACAAATTTTAGCACATAAGAAGCTCACTGATCCTGATAGTCCTGTGATATGGAAACATTCACAAAGCCTTCTCTTTTGAGAAGTATAAAACATAACGCAAGCTTCCATTTTGTTTTCCCTCCCTCTCCACTCCACTCCCCCATCTTTCTGACACTTGCTCTTCTTGATTTCTTGACTATCTAAATTCAACACCTCTTGAGGGTATGTTAGCACCCTCAAAGCTAAAGGTGCCTGGAATGAATAAGGTTGGTCTCTTGGGAGTGCAGCTGTTCCATTGGCCTTATCTCTTCACAATGTAGTAGATGAGAGGGCACAGCTCAGCTCTCGGGGCAGTAGGCTAGACTGGTGATCGTGGACGACCTTGGGGGAACAGGGTTGTGGTGGACATCTTCCTCTGTCCTCTGGAGGACGTCTTGTTGGCACACTCAGATACCAGAAGGGGATCTGACTCTCAAATTACATGTCTTAACCTACAGTTTTACTCAGTTGAAACTCAAATTTGGGATAATGAATCCTTGCTAATATTCAAAAGAATTTCAGTTTTCTGAACACATCCCAGTTTAGTGGAAAGAGTGCATCCCAGCTTAATGGTTGTGCACCCATAAGTGCTGCTCATTATGTACACAGATATCCAAGAGCAAAGTGCTTCACTTCCATCTGTCAGTCTCGAGGGAATTGGGATGATTGAATGGCCTATTACTTATCCATCCACTTGAGGAGAGCAACCTCCTTGTTGGTCTGGGTCCTGTCCAGAGTCCCTGCTGTAGAAATCCAAGACATATTTGCACAAAGTGAAAACCCTGATTTAAATGTTGTGCTGAGCTGATTTATTACTATGGAGAGAGACTATGTCTCTATTTTCTCTTTGGGATTAAATTGGCTTATCTGTATAATGGTGACTAATTGCTTTAAAATCTTCAAGGAAGAAAATTGCTGTAAATAGTGAAAGCAGACACAAACAAAAAAACAGATGACCAAAAACCTTTCTGCGTGGACCCATTCGGGTAGCCATGTTTTCAGGCAAGTATTCTGAGGTAGTTAAGTGGAACTGAGAGATAATTTAATATAATTGAAGTGAGTTACCTTGGAGCTAGACACATCCAGTTTTGAATACCACATCTGATTCATGGTCACTGAGGAGCGATGATTATGCTACTTGACCTCTCTGATCACTAGGTCTTCATCTGTAAAATGAGGACAATAATGGATTAGATTTTATGTTTAGAAGGCACCCAGTGCAGCATGTGACCCTTGGAAGGCAATTAAAAAAAAAATCACTATTATTTGAATACCATCCTGTTAGGATGACTGAATTTTCTTATATTGTAAAATGTTCATTGCAGAAGTGTTGGTTAAATATAAATTTTTATCATGTGTCTAGTGAAATCTTGAGCCAAATATAAAAGAAATTCAATGGCATTCATAGCTCATCAGAACATAGGAGTTTTGGGAAGAAGTGGGAAGTTACTTTGCCCCCTTTGATGTGAGTTGTTAAAGAGAGTGAACCTATAGGTTGGATGCTAAAATACCTTCTCCACCACCCCATTTTTAAAAAGCATTTTTTAGTGTTCTCATGGGCCACAGTGAACTAGACTGCCTGTTCCTGAATTCGTTAAACCATGTGTACTATAGTTTTTTAAATGTTTCTTGACCTAGGCTTGAGGCCCTGGATCGAGGCCAGTCAGCACCCTTCTTAACTAACTCTACCCCAAGCAACCTCCCTTATTGGGCCCCCACCTCCAGGCCTGGTAACCTGGCTGTAATCATTCCAGGGCCAGGTACCAGGTGCATTGGGACAGCCCCATGTCCCCAGGGCCAGTCCTAAGCCTGCTCACTGCCTCACATTTCCTTTCCAAGGAAACAACAGTGAAGACGTTTTTCCACAGCCCCCTCTCTTTCTGCATTTTCTCCTACCCTTAATTCCCTGTGTGGCCCCTTCTGACATGACATGTATTTCTGCTCTTGGGAGAATAAATTATCTCTTTTCTTCCCCCCCTACAGTTTTACTGAGGTATAATTGATAAGTAAAAATTACACATATGGAAGGTGTACAGTGTGATATTTATATATATGTACATATACAGCAATAACTTGTGTGCAGCCATTCTCCATTTTTTGGCTATACTTATGTTGCTACCAGTGCTTAATTGGACCCTTGAACACTCCTAGGGCTATTTTCACTTATGGATAGCTATCTCATTGTTAGTATTTTTTGGGGGGATTGGAGGCCTGTGCCCCTTTCTCTGCCATCTTGCTGATGTCTCTCCCTTAATGATCTTCGTGATGGCAGTTGCCTACTAATCTGCTGGTCTTGCTATATCCAAGTAAGAATGAGCCTGTTAAAACACCATGGTCCTAACTCAGGAAACAATGGAAGTTGGGGAGGATTTGGAGAAAGGGGAACCCTCTTACACTGTTGATGGGAATGCAAACTGGTAGGTACAGCCACTCTGGAAAATAGTATGGAGTTTTGAAAAGTTAAGACTAGAGCTACTCTATCATCCAGCAATTGCATTACCGGTTTGTTTTTTTTTTAAGATTTTATTTATTTATTTAACAGAGAGAAACACAGCTAGGGAGGGAACACAAGCAGGGAGCGTGAGAGAGGGAGAAACAGGCTTCCCACTGAGCAGGGAGCCCAATGTGGGGCTCGATCCCAGGTCTCTGGGATCATGACCTAAGCTGAAGGCAGTCGCTTAACCAGATGAGCCACCCAGGTGCAGCTGCACTAATAGGTATTTATCCAAAGGATACAAGCATAATGATTCAAAGGGGCACATGCCCCACAATGTTTATCACAGCAATGCCTACAATGGGAAAACTATAGAAAGAGCCCAGATGTCTGTTGACAAATGAATGGAAAAAGATGTGTCATATAAATGTATATACATATATATGATGGAATATTACTCAACCATCCAAAAGAGTGAACTCTTGCTGTTTGCAATGATGTGGAACCAGAAGGTATTATGCTAAGCGAAAAGAGTCAGTCAGAGAAAGATAGGTATCATATGATTTCACTCATATGTGGAATTTAAGAAACAAAACTCATGAACATAGTGGAAGGGAAAGAAAAATAAGATAAAAACAGAGAGGGAGACAAACCCTACCCTTAACTCTAGGAAACAAACTGAGGGTTGCAAGAGAGGAGGGGTTGGGGGGATGAGATAGCTGGGTGATGGGCCTGAAGAAGGACACTTGAGGTAATGAGTACTGGGTTCTATATGCAACTGATGAATCTCTAAATTCTACCTCCAGAACTAGTAATATACTGTATGTTAATGAAATTAAATTTAAATAAAATTTTTTAAGGATAAAATAAAATACCATGGTTCTATAGAATTGATGCTAAAGGCTGTCTCAAATCTTTTCAAGGCATTTTGGTAAAAGAACCAAACATTTTTCTTGTGCACATAGATATTGACGGTTGAATATGTAAAGAACATATGTACAGTGTGTGCCCATACTGTCTCCTTGAGTGAGGGACCAGACCAAACTCTAGCATTTCATTCTGTGTCTTTATTTCACAGTATTGTAGTTAAAAACCAGAGTTTACTTTGAAGTAAAAATGACAATTGAAAAAAAAAGGATCTTGGAGGCTCCCTGGTTTCCCGTCTGCCGTCCTCTCCTTATAATAACTGTTATATCACATCAAGTTATTGCTATACCACCGAGAAATCTGTGCTCACCCGAAATGCCATGTGTGTGTGAAGGGGCCTAAATTGTATTTCCAGGGGAAGGACAATTTTGAGTTTTCTCCTCTGAGTTTAAAATTTTAATTTTAATATGACAGTAAAATGAGTTGATCTATCTTCCGTGGATTAAGAATGAACCAATTTAGCGGATGGAAATCCTCCACTTTGGGGGCTGCTGACATTGACTCTATTTCCACGGCCAAAAAAGATTTTCACCTAATTGAAGCTAGCTAGGGTTCTGAAATTTCCATTTTTCCTTTAAAGAATTGGAAAAGGGATATTTTTTTATGACACAACTATTAATACTCTTTATGATAATAGGAGATATTAAATCTGACACATTTTTTTTTTCTGGTATCAGTAACTATTTTCTTCCTCAAGGTTGTTTCTTAACATTAAGCTGTGATGATATATTTACATTAATTACAATATGTGTGCATTTATTTTTGTGTTTAAAATTTTCTGAAGAGATTGGATAATTAAAAGCATTTTGGAATTTTAATGCTATTTTTATCTGAAAAGTTGCATTTATTTTCCTGGGAATGATGTTTCCTTCTGTCAAATGGCTGAAGGTTCTCTAGTTCTCTTTGCAGCTACTGGTAGCAGGTGGGTTTATAGTTAATTTACAACAGGATATTTTTAGCATGGCAATATCTAAGACACCCCTAACAAATATTGAAACCAGAAAGGGTAATGGTTCAGAGTGGGACCCCAAGGGTCAGATTGCTTGGGTTTTATTTATTTGACACAGAGAGAGATTACAAGTAGGCAGAGAGGCAGGCAGAGAGAGAGGAGGAAGCAGGCTCCCTGCTGAGCAGAGAGCCTGATGCGGGCCTCGATCCCAGGACCCTGAGATCATGAGCAGAAGGCAGAGGCTTTAATACACTGAGCCACCCAGGCGCCCAGATTGCTTGGGTTTTAATACTGGATCTAGATCTAACTGGTTTTTAGGCAAGATACTAAACTGCTTTGATCCACTTAATAAATATTAAAACACACTGTCCACTTTCCACGTTTATCATTTGTCTAGATCGATGCAGTGTTTCATAGAAAACGTAGTATGTTCTCAACAGGGGAAATTATGCTGACCTGAAACTACTTCAAATACCATTTAATTATTTTTGTTATGAAATTTGAAGCCTATTAAACATTTGTCTCTTATTTTTTTGTGATGTTGCCGTATTTGTCTTTATTATATAAGATAAGGCAGAGAGATTCTTGTTTTTAAAGGAAATGTTAGAGCTAGATTACCTTGAAGTAAATTTAGGCAGCATAGTAACATCTTGATATAATCATATCCTATTTAAAATAAAAGTCTGGGTATAATACAGAACAGTAACCTCAGGCCACATTCGTTGACCAGGCCTCTCTCCTGGTACAGTTTACTCATCATGTCACTTTATCATCACACCAACTAAACAGACTAAACTCTGATATTAGGCAGATTTTATAGGGGTGGAAACCGAGGTGTACAGAGGGTGGGACACTTCCCCGGACCACACGCAGCATAGCTGACATCAGGTTTCAAACCTAGACTTTCTGACTTCATCTTTGACCCATCTGAGCACTAAACACAAATCAATCAAACATAAATCAGTTCAGGAAATATTTATTGATGACAGATTTTCCTCAAGGCTCTAGAAAGTCCCACTATGCCCTTGGAATGTGGGGGGGAAATAAAACAGAATCTTAATATATGGATTTACCCCTTAAGGTTCTCACAGATTTCAGAATCTGGCATGTGTAATGCATTTTCACATTAAGTTAATGAGCTAATACATGCCTTTCCTTTCTAGCTTTGCAAGATATGTTCTGCTCTGAGGGAATCACAGTCCAGTACATAATAACAACATTAAAGTATCCGATCATCTCTGGAAGTAACTATCTACCAATATTACTCTAACTTGAAATAGTAAACTCAAATGGAGTGGTCTGTTACTTAAATTTGTATTGCCTGTTTAGATATTTAGTTAGGTTATGAACTTGACTATGAAAGCCATCAAGGGTAGATAGATATTTGGATGGCTGAAAAAGAGCAGAAGTGCTGGTGCTTTGGGTGGATCGGGACTGGTGTATTTGTATTGTGAAGGACCCTGGGTGTCAAAGACAATGAGCATTTGAGAGGATGAGTTCACTGTGAAAGCCACTGAAACAGAGATTTACTTAGACTAGCAAAGTTCCTTTACTTTTTCAGAGTTTTCTAGGGCATTGTTTCTCGTTTAGCTATTACAGAGAGTAAAGAGCTATTTTGATGGAGAAACAGCTTAAAAAGGTAGAAATTCGCAGATGGTTCCTGCTTGTTTCTTTCTACAATTTTGTTATTGTGGGATTTTGTCCCCTTTTCAGTTAATGTTGGTCAATATTAATTGTTGAAGTTATGCATCTATCAAAGCCAGAGCATGTGATGTTTTCTAAGAAAAGCATAAGGAAAAGATTATCAAAATATTAGATTTGCCCAATAGGGGCAGATTTTTCTCATTTTCTCTTCCCTATATCCTAATGAAGATTAATATTAATAAATGTTTTTTAAGCTCCTTGAGCAGAAAACAAGTTTAGCATTAAAGAGTGCTAATATAAATCTTTTTAGAAAATAAATCATTATTTTGATTCTACTCCAAATTTCCTGATGGAAACACAATTACTTGAAAGTATTTCATATTTTAAAAAGAGTGAAAATTTTTATTTTGAGCATTTCATTAGCTTCTCAATTTCCTATCACTATTCTTGTGAGAATACTGTATATAAGAACAACAGTGTGCTTGCAAAGATTTATAAAGAACTTTGTCCCAAAGATAGTCAAATAATTTTTTTTTGTCAAATAAATATTTCATGACATAGTTAAAAATAACTGTTGTAAAATACTGACTAATATGGGGTTTGGGATGCAAATTACACCCAACGCCATGACTGATGGGGTTTTGGCTTTCCGGTGGTTCTTTCATAGGATTTTTCATTTCCATCTATCAGATGCCATTCCCTGCGTGGTTCCCATATTCTAGCCGTCTCTCTGCGGCTGTGAAAGAACACGGTGTCAAACTCAACTCATGGCCCCAGGTCCCTGCGGACCACGTGGGCGCACAGACAGGGAAGACATACATTTTTGTGTCGGGGGTAATGAGCATCTTTCTTTCCACCTGCAATTTTCACCACAGTTCTTTGTTTGCCTGTTGATCCCAAACAATTTTTTCCATGTGACAGTCACACTCTCTCAAAGGGTTCTTTATTCCCCTGTGCCTTGCAGCCCAGGACGTCTATGGAAATTTGCAATGAACATGAAAATAGAATTCCGGCTTGGTGACACAGAGAAATAATGATGAAGGTAAACGATGAGCTCAGTTTTGATGTATTATTTAGAAATCTTGCATTGTTTCTATGAAGCTGTTCCCCAGAGCACCGACAAGCCATGACAGTGGGAAATGCTGTGATGGGCACATCGAGGGAAATCATGTTAAATATGTTTTTTTTTTTTTTTTCCATGCGCCTTTGTGTACTTGCTCAGGGGCCAAGAAAGAAAAAAAAAAATCTTGCTCACCAGTATGACTTATAATCATTACACTGCTCCAGATAATTGTACCTTGTTGATAATCAGTCATTAATCATTTGTCTATTTCTGAGGAATCATTTGCTACAGGCTTGTTGTTCTTTTGCCTTCTTTATGTGAATGGTGTTTTATTTCACTAATAATGCTTTCCTGCACTGTAAGCAAGAGACTTGGAAACAAGGGTGTATGTTTACACAGCAGGCAGGCCCAGCTTTCACCGCGAAGGTAACAGAGAATGCAAAGGGATACTTGAAAGCAAGAAACCAATTTGGCCTATACAGTACCCAAAAGATGAAAATGCATTCATCTGGCCTGGAGAAATCCCAGGTGATCCTGCAGTATAATTAGAACCATTGCAGGAAGATGTTATTGTGCCTGTATCACCGTATCATTTATGAAAAGCCTGTAAAAATGTGTATTTTTAATTAAACAATGGAAACAGGTTATTCCTAGGTGAAACTGCCTCCAATGCATTATCTACACTACTCATCTCACACCACACTCTTTCTCCTTCATAAAAAAAATTTATCAGTGGCTCATTTCCCCAAGAATTTGCCCTGGGAAATTGAGGCTGGCCCCTACTTAAGTTTGAGTGGTTAAGGGTTCAAGTTCCCTATTCCATTAGTGCGCATGCTGCATGTGAAGTAGAGAGTGAGGTCTGCAAATGAGGCTGTCTCCAGGGGGCTGACTGCCCTGCTTTGCTCGAGGTGTGAGGCAAGAGGCCGTCATCAAAGTGACGACTTGCCAGGGGTTGGTAGGTAAGGTTACATTCAACACCAAATCATAAAGTTGAGGTGCTAAAAGAGGAAGTATTAGAGAAGAAAACACTTGGAGAATGATGGAAGAGCCCTCCAGATGAGATAAGACTCTCGGTAAAGGTTAACCTGACTGAGTGATGAAGAAAAATTAGGGGGAGAATAACCACAAGACAGCATCATTGTAGACTGCACTCAAATTGAGTGTTTAGCGTGAGACAAAAATGGGGAGGAAAGAATGTTCTTCATCAGGGCTGTGATCGAATGCATCTTTTAGAATATTTTAATAACACTATAAAAAGATAACTCTTCAACAATGCATCAAATGAGAGACTGAGAAATAATCTGTAATTGCTACTAATGATTTTATTTGCTCACTGATAATGAGATTCTGTGTAACAGTGATGTGTACAGGACAATATAAAGTATACTGGCGTTCTGTGTTTTGCAGAGAAGGTAGTAAATGAGAGGGACAAAAGCTTCTATCTGCATCTGTCCTGGCGATGTTCTTGCCCCATGATAAAAGCTGGAGGTGCTCACGGAAGGAGCCATGAAGCATGGGGAGTGATGGTTTCCGTGGTCCTGGAGAACTCTAGGTGATGCAATTCAGGGGACCTTGAAAAAGGGCTTACCTTCTGAGGGTAAGGTTCTGATTAGCCATGGGAGATTTATCACTAGAACTCAGACTTGTAAACCAGAAAGCCTCAGCAAGTTTGCTACAGATATGACTCAAGGGTCTTGACTCCCAGACCATAGACAGCGGGAAACTGCATGACTTGGCCCTGTGGTAAGTAGGCAGCTTTCCCAGATGCCTGCTTTCCTTTCCTAGCAGCCTAATCAACGTAATAATCAGGCTGGTAAAGCAGGCTCAGATACATGCTTGAAGCTAGAGGCTCGAAGTTCTTGTGTTGCTTAATTGTTGCAACCGGCTTACTTATATGTTTTAAGTATTGTTTCTAAAATAATTATGCAATATAACATGATGTTGGTAGTTTTGAAACTGTGGATTTCCGTGCTTAGCAAAATATAATAGTATATCTGTGTATTTTTTTGAAGCTGCAAGTTTTAATTTTATTTACTTCTCTAGATTCTGAGGCATAAGTCTTGCCATCCTATTTGTTTATTTTTTAGGAAGAAGTACTGTGCTAGGACTCTTCATCCTACTGTGTTTCTCCCCCCCCCCATTTGCATATGAGTGCTTTTACATCTGGAATTCAGGACACACATGTTCATTTACTCATTTAATATACATTTACTGAGTGCCTGCCAAGTAACAGGGTTCCAGGTGCTGGGCAATAGAGATGAATATAACAGACCAAGCCTGCATGGAGCTTGCATTCTAGTGGAAGAGAGAAGTAATCAGAAAGCAAGTACATGCATACTCTAAAGTTAGATGCTAATTGGCTCTAGGAGCAAAAACCCAGCATGGTGAGCGATGTGGTCAGGGAAGCATTACATCTGATGCTATATTCAGGGCAGGCCTCTCTGATGATGTGACATTTGAAGAAGGAACTAGAGGGAGGGAAGAAATAAGTCTTGCCAAGATCGGGGGAATGAATTTTCTTGGAAGATTGCTTTAGGTGGTTTACCCTAAAAGATTAAGAGTGTGCCTTATCTAGAATATTTTTAATACTTTTTCATGAGTCTATATTTTGTGGTTTTATTAGTCATTTTGGGGACCTGTATTGTTAGCTTATATGATGTTGATCATAAATCCCTTAGATTGCACCTTGCAGATTTCTCTCTGGTTTTGACTTTCTGGGAGAATGGTTCACAAAGGAAGGGAGGAGGAGGAGTGGGCACCATGGGGACAGGATGTGTGTAGGGTGAAGAACACATATGCTCATATCACAGAACTCTAATTTATTTCTAAGTCTGAATGAATTAACTGCAAAACCAGGTATGGATTGATGATTTGTTTTGCAGAAGAAGCAGTAGGTTAAAAAGGCCAAGAAATAATGTCGTAACCCTCCCTTGGATTGTTATCCTTTCAATTCTTACTTCATAAAGAAATCTTAAGCCAATGAACGCTCCCTTGGAAAAACTGTGCTGTTGGAAACAATAGTATTTTACTGCAATCATGTAAATTCTTTAAGAGAAGGTTCCTCCATAGCAGCCAATAGAGTCTGGCTCAATGCTGAATTACCTGGAGAAAAATGGATATAGTCTCATGGTACCCATGAGGTAACCCACACTTTAAGAAAAAGAGAATCACGATGGCCTCTCTTGGGAGTTTATTCTAGAAGCCCATTGTTGGAATTCATTAAAAGCTTGAGGAAAATAGCCCAGCTCTTACTTACTTGGAGGATGAATCCAGTGAAGGGAGTGTGCTGAATTTTATATTCAATCGACACGTACAAAGTGCTTATGGGCTGAAGAACAACGAAGAAGTCTAGGATAGAAGATCTTTTACTCCTTAAGTATAGCTTGGTTATTCTGTCCTTGTAGTGATGTGCGGATTTCAAAAAGTCACACTGATGTCAAAGTTGAGGAGCTTTTCACACTTCCAGTATCAGAAAGTTAAAATTGTACATCTGTTAGCCCCTGTAATCCTGTCCATTGCATATATAATCACTAAAATTAAAAAGGAACTTCTTGTGAAAATAGAATCCCAGCGCAGAAGTTGAACTTAGTACCTTCGAAATTTAAGGCAGTCACTTAATCAAACGGATTACTGTCCCTGGTTCCAGCCTATGGGAATTCACAGGTGTTAAATTAGCTTCAGAAGGACTCCTCTATTGTTTCTTATGGAAAACTAGAGCATATGGAGACTTGCGTGTGGAAACTAAGCATAAATCAAATAGAAGAGATACTGAGCATGGTCTAGGCATTTGTCTTTCGTTTTCCAAGCATGCACAACTCTGTGCCAGGTGAGCTGTCTAGTGTGGTTTGCTATTTCATTTCAAAATAATAATGCAACAGTTTCAACATTTTAGCTTTAACCTTCTCCATAACTAGAGGAACTATTCAAATGCTTTTGATGTGATAGTAGAGGGATTCTGTCTTTTGAGCATGACAATCAGTGCCTTTGTGATTTCACAGCATAAACTATTTGAAAGCGAGTGAGAAATGTGGAGGTGAGTAGCCTGTGATGATGCTGAATCACTTGGGTATGTTTCTGAACAGTTAGGAACAGAGAGGAAATACAAAGCCAGACTAGAAAGAGTTCTTTTCACCCCAGGGATTTTTAGAGTTTCTTGGTGCATATGGATTTTAGAAAAAAAAAATTATTTGGATTTGATTTATTCTTTTGACCTTGATGGTATAGAATGAAGGACAGTTTTACAGTCTTCGTAGAGCAGAGCTGGGGCATTAACTGTTCATGTTCACACACTGTATACAGATACTAATATAATGGATTTATTTGTAGACCTCTGGCTCAATAAAATTCTTGGTAAGCATTTCCATTCTAGCTGAAGTTCATAAAGCCAAAATATCTGACCTGAAATCACAACATAGATTTGTTTTGTCAACAAAAGCCATGGGAAGCAAAAATAGGCTGATTTCAGTCCCATCGTTTTAAAGACTTATTTTAGCATCTGCTTGTACTCTTACATTCGAAGGACAGCTACAGACTACAGAACCCATTGCCTTCTCAGTGTTAAAACGTAGCAGTCAGGCAAGAACACCATCCTTCATGACTTCACGTCCAAGGACAAAATGAGCGAACACATGCATGCTTGCCCGCAAGAACCGACTATCTGTGTCATGGTTTGAGGGACGGTGAGAGTAATGACCATGACTTAGACAAAACCCGATCGATCACATGACTCCTCAATTTAAAAATCCCTCTTCTGAAATTTTTAGCTAGTTATTACAAAAATAACATCTCTGGGAGTCCTGCATTTATTTTCTGTTAATTGTTTCTTCTGCTAATTGGGACTCTTCCTTTGTTGTTGTCATCGTTCTGACCTGCCACTGCTTTACTTCCAGTTGTTTTTATGGAGAGATCCTCCTCTTGGTCTGCCTTAGGAGAAACAAATCAATCATCTGCAGCCCTCAGACGGGAAACATTCGTATGTGATAGGGTAGCTATACCACCTCTGCTTCTCATTTGTAACAGCCTGAGGTTTCTCTAGAAAAAAGAGTGTCTGTGGCAAGCAAGCCATGGGTTGAATTCAAATGTAAGACTTCCATCTTTCTAACGTCTTGTTCAGTTTATTAAGTGTCTTGCCTCCTGCTGGATAAGATATAGATGAAGAGATCATGGTTTTCCTGGGGGTTTGAAACTCAGGTTAAACAGACATCAGAAGGGGATTCTCAAATGAATTTTGAGTAAGTGTATTGACAGTCTCAGAAATTTCAACTTTAGCAAATACAATGTTCTTTAATGTTCAATTAATGTCAAAACATCAGCTACCTTGCAGGTCTGTTAAACTAAAATGGTATCTATATTCTGTGGTTTTCAGCAGGGCCTGTTGGAGGTGAGGCTTAACTGTAACCAGTTTCTTTGAATACCCATTGGATAATTTCAGATTTTTTTTTTTACCTTTTTACTTGCCCTAAGGTTTTTCTGTTATGAAACCTCTTCTTGATTTGCAATGTGCTGTGACTGCATCCAAATTTGCCTTGGTAAGAGGTTTAGAAAATCTTTGCTGAGGAAAATATAGGTTTTCATTCATGTAGTTAGGAGTCTGATGGCAAGATCTACATATGTATTCTTTGTAGGGAAAACAGCTGGAGATTGATTCCTTCTGATTATGTTTGATGTGCTTGTTAGGATAGGATAGCTTACCATAATTTGTAAAGGACACTGTCCTGGGGCGCCTGGGTGGCTCAGTTGGTTAAGCGACTGCCTTCCGCTCAGGTCATGATCCCGGACTCCCGGGATCGAATCCCACATCGGCCTCCCTGCTCGGCGGGAAGCCTGCTTCTCCCTCTCTCACTCCCCTTGCTTGTGTTCCCTCTCTGTCAAAGAAATAAAATATTTTTTTAAAAAAGTATACTGTCCTGTCATTGGTAACCTATGGGTGGGGAAAAGTGTCTTAGAAGCAGGTGCTCATTGTGTGTTTTGAATCGTTGTGTGCTATCAGCTCTATGGGCTTGCAGAGCTTCCAAGTGTCTGGTACATAGAGGATAATTAATAGTGGAGACGAATTAATGGAAATATGGTAGAATGAATGAATGAATGGATAGGTGAAACTTCATAAGTACTGTAGCGCACATGCTTTGTAAAATGCCTCTTCTTTCCAAGTGAAGGCGTGGGGATGACTGGATGTCTGAGGATATCTGAGATAGAAGCATAAAAAACAATGCAATGTGCAAAGAGAAGACAGAGCAAGGCATCCAGGGGGAGCCTCCTTGAACATGCCCGTCTATTCGGCTGCACATGAAGATGTGGTAGTAAGCCCCAAAGAGGACTTTTTGAAAGAATAAAAAAATATATAATTAGATAGAAATGTACAATGATAGGGGCAACTGGGTGGCTTAGTCAGTTAAGTTTCTGCCTTCTGCTCAGGTCATGATCACGGGGTCATGGGATGGAGCCCTTGAGTCAGGCTCCCTGCTCAATGTGGAGAATGTGCTTCTCCCTTTTTTCTGCCTCCTGCTCTGCCTACTTGTGCTCTCTCTCTGTCAAATAAATAAATAAAGTCTTAAAAAAAACAAAAGAAATGTACCATTCAGGAATCATTTTACAATCCTATTTTGTACAGGTTAATTTGAATTTGACTAAGCCAGTGGAGTTGGATGTTACATTTCTGTATTTGAGGGAGTGCAAGAGATGACTCACTGAAGGATGGCCCCAGCTGGTATCTTCTGGATCTTCCATCACATTCACATCAGGGCTACGTTTCTGCTGCCTGCTCTATGCCTGTGACTGTGTGTGGCAGGAATACTGGGACAGGCTCATTCTGAGATGTAGGGCTCATCCTAAGGGCGACTTTCACTTGAGGACTTGGATGAACATTTCTTGAATTGCTCTACAGTCCAATACTCCCGTTCTACACTCCCTTCTACCCTGTCTCCTTCTGCAAGCATCAGACTTGCACTGTGATCTGAATCATCTTCTTATCTTCTCCTGCCTTTTCCTTCAATATGTTTCTGGCATATCTAATCCCATCTTGGTGTCTGCTTCTTGGCCAAGTAATACAGATGGTACCAAGAATGGTCCAAAAACCTGGCAAGAAGACAGCGACTTAGGATTGGCTCACTCACTGCACAGTGGGTGAAGAACACAATATGCTGAGTGCTGTGTGGGGCCTGGGTGATCCCTGGGAGTAGGAAGAAGCCCAGTTCTGTGACTCATGACTTTGAGAAACATTGGGGGTGGGGAGAGTGACAGTGCTACAAAGAGAGTGGAATCAGTTGTTGTAGGCTAACTTGTATGGATATGCCCTGATGAGGAATAACAAAGAACCAAGGGCCATTAACTAGCAGTACAGACTTATTACTTTGTGAGAGCCAGAGAGCCTCTGTGGTGGCTTACAAAGAAACCATCTGCCCTTGCAGTGGAAGAGCAGATGACTAAGGATTCTATAGAGTCCCAGAACTTCAGACATGTTTGAATGCTCAGCCAATGTAGGTCTGTGATACTAGGGAAGGTGCAAGATTGGGAAAATGAGAGGCCTTAAAATATGGGGTGGGGATATCTGGATACATGCCTCTGAAGATTTTGGCTCTGTAGATACCATGACCCTTAGAGCTCACAGAGGGCCCATCCCTCCTGAGTAGGGTGTGCTGGAAGATGCTGCAGAAGTTTCTCCCTTGCAAGGAAACAGGTATGGAGCTGTCCCTACTTTCTCTCGTGGGTGTCTTCTGTAATAATCATGCTTCTAGCTTCTGTAAACTTGATGCTTGAATATCTGCTCTATGTGCATTTGCTGGATATGCCTTGTCCTGGCTAACTTGTTAATATACCTGAGTTGCTTTGCCTTGGTCTTCTGCCTCTCTCATCTCTCTCTCTACCCTTGGCAAGAATACTTTCTAATACAAACCAAGTAATCCAGAGTCTACATGCACACTCAAGGCCATTAGTCTATCTGCCCTAATCACTCCAGGGCCAAATACCTGACAACCAGGGACAATCCCCTGCCCCAGAGACCACTGAAATTATTCAAACCAGCTAATCCTAAACCTGCTTACCTACTTTTGCCTGTTGTTTCCTGTAGAAACCACAGTAAAAGTTCTTGCCTACAGTTCCTCATCGCCTCTGCCTCCTGCCCAGCCCCAAGGCTTCCCCACATAGCCCCTCTGTGGTATGACATGCCCTCTCCTCTTGGGAATTGTGAGTAGTAAACTGTCTTCTCAGTGCTCATCATTTCCCAATCCCAGGTCTTACTACACCTGAAATTTCCTGTTAATACACCATCTCTTAAATCAGTGCCAGGCTAGTAACATCTCTTAAATCAGTGCCAGGCTAGTAACTAAAGTAAAAAACCCTGCATGACCTAGCTTGAGATAAGCTGGGCTTGACAAGTGAGGAAGGAGACTCTGCCCTGAAGAAGCTCTACGGATTAGCCTAGTTGGTGTGAGCTGACAGAAGACACCGGGAGCATGCCTAGAGCTGGATTTTGAAGTTGTTTGATCCAAGGAGTAGGAATGTAACGTTGGATGAGCAAGAATCCATTAACTTCAGCGCACTTTCTTCAAGCCTTGGAATTTTTATTTATTTATTTATTATTATTGTTGCTTAAATTTTTTTTTCAGTGTTCCAAGATTCATTCCCCATTCCCCACACCCAGTGCTCCACGCTTTAGGTGTCCCCAGTACCCACCACCAGGCTCTCTCATCCCCCCACCCCCTTCCCTCCAAGTCCCTCAGTTTGTTTCTGTGTCCAAAGTCTCTCTTGTTTTGTTTCTCCCCCTGAATTACCCTACTTCCCATTTACTTTCCTTCTCCTACTGTCCTCTATATTACCCCTTATGCACTGTAAGTAAGTGAAACCATGTGATACTTGACTTTCTCTACTTGGCTTATTTCACTCACCAAATCTCTTCCAATCCAGTCCCTGTTGCTACAAAAGTTAGATATTTATCCTTTCTGATGGAGGCATAGTATTCCATTGTATAGATAGATATAGAAGATGTACCCCATCTTCTTTATCCATTTGTCTATTGATGGGCACCTTGACTCTTTCCACAGTTTGGCAATTGTGGCCATTGCTGCAATGAACATTGGGGTACATATGGCCCTTCTTTTCACTACAGGACTTGGAATTTAACACTCTGGCACGGAACCCACACAATGAGAGTTTTTGTTGCTAGAGTAGCTCTTAGAATTCTGGAAAAAAGGGATGGGCCTGTTCTCAACGAAGGGAAATGCCTGAGTTGCTCTGGCAGATGGCAGAGGAAGAAATAAAGAAGCTCAGGGGAACATAGAGAGCTGTTGTGGATATTTCAGGTAAGGCCAGAAGACCTTGAGAAGGCCCAGAGGATACGACAGTCAACGAAGGCATTAATCACTCACTCACAGTTGGGGCACCAACATCACTAAGAAGCTCAGAGGTGGCTTTCTTTGGCAGACTAGGGCTGGTGGAAGAAAAAGTAGCCATAGTGATGGGTCAATATCACCCATCGGGATGGTGGAGTAATAGAAGCCCGGTGGTGAACCTGTTGTGATGAGATTTACTTTGTCAATCATGTACTATTAGTAAATGTGGACCAGATGGAATTGGAACTCTTTCTAGAACTCTTAGAATGGGAAGAATCTCTGGCTTACAACATGACACTAGCACAGCTTGGTTACCATTCCCCGATGCCTCTGGGATGGACACCCTAGACTTTGAGTGTGTTCTTAATAGCCTCTTGACCTAAGATGGTTCAGATGTAGGACACATAAAAGAGGCATAACTTGTAAATATCTCAATAAATCTTGTTATATTCTTGCTAAAGATTCCCAATACCCACTGAAAAAAAGTCTATTGAAGTATTATGGCCTATTATATCCATGTGCCTCTAGCAAGGGCTTAATATTCTTGTACCAGCACTTGTAATACCTCTATCCTGTCCATCACAAAGACAGATTGGTATGGCTACCACTTTGCACAAGACTTAAAGGCCATGATTTTACTTCTCTGCTTCTCTGCTGTCTTTAAAACCATCCTATTCTTAAACCCCAAGACCACTGCTTACTTTATAGCTATAGAACTATGGTCAGCATTCTTTAGTTTATCTTTTCTCCTAGACTCACTGTGCATACTTGCATTCACTTGGGAAAATCAACACTACACAGAGACATTTGTGCCCAAGGGTTTACAGAAACATCCTCTTCCTTCTCACCAATACTCAATGACATTGAACCATTAGAGACATCCAATTTCCCAAAGACTTCACTTTTATACAATATATGGATGATCTGCTTGTTCTCAAGATCGAGAATCTTGCAGAATCGATTTCTTCCACTTGCTGACATTATTAGTCTACAGGGACATAAAGTCTCTGAGGATAAACTCCAATTTTATCAGACCCAAGTGCATTTTCTTGGCCATGACATCAAGTAAAAATTAAGAGTCTCTTTCCCCTTAAAGATTGGACCTGTTCATGACTTTCTCAGCCAATTAACAAAAGACATTTTAGAGTATTTCTTGGTCCCATAGGATATTGTAGACATTGGATTCCTAACTTCCTTTGGACCAGCTTCTCCTTTCTATAAGCTAATGAAAGCAGACACTCCTAAGCACTTGTATTACACACACTCACTAAAGGATTTTTTTTTGACATCTTAAAGGATTCTCCAATAATCATAAATCATAAGTCTTTCTATTTGTACATTGATACAAGTTTTATGGATTTTAACTTAACAAGACAATGCACATAAAAGATCCATTGCTTATTACATTCACATTTATTTCATGATAAAAACCTGACCCCCTTGTTGCACACATGCCATCCCTGTTTGCGGCAGCTCAGAAACAACAGAGGGTCCTGCTGACTTAGACTTAAGATCTACACTTAACCCCATGATCCCTTAGACCATTTGGACCTTCATTTTGACTGAAAAGATAGTACAGTTTTCTGTTTCTAGAATGACTTCTTTTGAAATCCTGTAGCTTTTATCTGAACACATTTCTGTCCATTGCTGAAACACCCTAAAACTTGGCATTCTTCTCCCAGAGTAGAGAGAAACTCCTGACTGCTATGAACTTATTTGGGAGTTTTCCTTGGTTTTGTCTGACCTTCTTGAAACCCCTTTAGATACTTTAGATTGTGAATTATGTGTGGATGAATGCTGTTTGAGAATCGAACAAGAATGCTATCAAGCTGGATAGGTGAACAGAACCCAGTGAGACTTGCTTAAATCTCACCCTCTCTGAGGCATGAAATCTGCGCAGGTTGCCAAAATTGTAGCCATTACTAGGGCCTGCCAGTTAGCTGAGATAAAAGAGCAAATGTCTAGACAGAAACGGTTTGGAGTGATTCAAGACTTGGGACTGCTTTGGAAGAAATGCCACTTCTTAATTGCCGCTGCTGTACTCCAGTTAAAGAAGGCAATCGCATAAAAGCAGGTTCGAGAAGTTCAGGTTCATCTTTTAGCAGATTAATATGCTAAACAAGCTATGTGAACACATCCAGGACACCAAACAAGTCCAAAATTCAAAGCCAAGTGAATTTCTGACTATTGGCATCAGGTCTTGAATTGATTCCAGAATTAAGCACCTGATTCTGAAGTCACCCGTTGGAAAAGATTAGACTGTTTGCTTCACCCAGTTGGCATCTGGAGGCACCAAGATGATTATTTGATCTGCACTGAGAGGCTGAATTAGAGTGTTTAAAAAGCCAAACCATAGTTATCCGTGGAAAGGAAAATCCAAAAATGTTCTAAATAACTATCAACAAGGAAACCTTAATGAGAGAGATTACAGAGCATGTCTTAGCTGCACATTCTAGCTGTCAAGCCGCAAACCCTTTGAAAAACTGTAAAGGGGGGGCAAGGGCATGGACCAGAACATTTAGGTCATTTAGAACATCTGCAAATGGATTTCATACAGTTCCTCCCTGTGTGATTATGAATATGTTCTTAATCACAGAATACTATCTGTTTTCTGGTCGGCTGGAATCATTTCATTACTGTCATGACAGTAGCAAAGCAACCTTTAGATTCTGTGATTCCCGCTTGAGTAATACTCACCTATTCCTCTTCTTTTAAGGGTACTCATGTAGCCAGAGCAGAAATTAAGGGACTTTGTAAGGCTTTGCCTGTCACCCTGAAGCTTCACGAGTCCTACCGCCATCAGTCCTCAGGACAATCGGGAACAACGAATGACGCACTAAAATGGAAACTTGCAAAACTCTCTGGGCAACTTCAGTTGCTATGGTCAAAGGTTTTACTCTCAACCTCCCTGACTATTATGTGGATTGTAATAAGAATTCAAAGACTATTGCCCCACGAACTGGCCATGGGATGCCCATGTATATTAGGGATCAGTCCCATCCTTGACTCTGTTTGTTCACAGACTGATACAGGTTAATGTTGTAGAATTTTTTACAAAAGATTTTATTTATTTATTGAGAGAGAGAGAGAGAGAAAGCTGGGGGAGGGGCAGAGAGAGAGAGGGGGAGAGAGAGAGGGGGAGAGAGAATCTCAAGCAGATGCCCTGTCAAGTGCAGAGCCCGCTACACGGCTCAATCTCAGGACCCTGAGATTATGATCTGAGTCAAAATCAAGAGTCAGAGGCTCAACTGACTGAGCCCCCTGGAGCCTCAATGTTGTGGAACTTGCAGGCCAAGCTTCTTTACCTTAAGCTCATTTGGTTTTCCCCAAAGATAAATCACAGGAAACATTCAGCTTGGAGACATTCTCTACTGAAAATGAAAGCAATGTAAAAATGCTCTTAAACCTTAGTGGAGGGGCCCTGAACCACAAACACTGCAGTGAAACGTGTGGGAACTGCCCATTGTGTTCATGTCACTTAGTTAAAAATGCAACACACACCTATCTTGTGGATATCCATGCCAACATAAAATCAAAATCAAGACTCTCTGGGGCTCTTAAAGAGCATATGACATCTTAAGGTAGACATCTGTCTCCAGAACTTCAGATCCAAACCCATTAATGCTAGGGGCCATTGACTGCCAGCCCCTCCTTTATCTCTCTTTTTTTTTTTCCTTTTCCTATTATTTTCCCTCTCTGTTGCTTTAAGGATTTAGATCGTAAAAATGACATCCTCTAAGTTTGTTCCCCTATTCATGTCATTTTGGGTAAATCTGTATTACATGCAAATCTATTAATACCAAGTCTTGCTTTCTACAGATCTGGCTGGGAATGAGATTGTTCTGGCTGATCCCAGATCAGACGGGATCTTCGTTAAGAGACAGTGTCTAAGGCTTATTAGTAATTCTCATGGGAGTGCGTGTCTCCATAGTCACAGCTCTGTTTTCTCCAGAGGCTGCAATGCTTTTATTCAGCCACCCACTCATCAAATGATTGAAATTCAAATATAAAGTCACAAGAGACTCTGATGCACTCATCAGCAAAGAGGCCAAGACTGCTGCTCTTAACCAGTGGTGTAGGCAATCATCCTGAAAACAAAACCCCAAAACAAGATCTGGTCAAATGATGAGACTGGAAATCCCTGTGGACCAACTGAAGAGACAAAGAAACCATGAGGGTTTGAACTCTTCCCCTCTGAGGCTTGTGTGACTTGAGACCCTATGACCGTCTCCCATTCCTCCTCAGCTTTCTTGTTGGCCCTGCCTACACATATTGATGGACCGAAACTGCCCAAATGAGGACCACAAGAATAATTCTTCCTTCGCTGGGTCCCATTTTTGGATGAACCAACTCCTGAAACAAACTGAAACAAATCTCTAAAGTTTTGTATCTTTTTCTTTCTTCCTCAGAGCAAAACACAGAAATACACTAACCCCCGCAGGGTCTGCTTGAAATGCTTTCTTACCTGCCTCTGCTTACTTTGCCTAATTAATTCCTACTTATTCTGTAGATCTCAAGATCACGAAGGTCATGCCCTTGGGAAAGCTTCTTGGGGCCCCATTATATACTCTTTTCCTTATGACACAGGAGAAGATACTAATTTTCAGGTCTTAGGATACTAATATGCAGGTTTTCAGTGTGCTTTTTGATTATTATCTTTCTTCCCTAATAAAATCTAAAATTCACAAGGGCAAGGACTGGATTGGATTTGCAACCATTTTATCCCCAGTCACTAAGAACAATGCTTGGTGTGTAGTAGCTTCTCCGTTCATCAAGTGTTTGTTAAAAGGTTAAAAGAATAGAATGAAAAAAGTATATGAATTAATTCATTCCTAACAGTAGGCCAGAATGATTTAATCTATGGAACCAGTACCTTTCAGATACCTAACCTACACATTCCTGCATTATTGCTTGAGCAGGTGTCTTGATACTGTTTCGTTTCATGATTAGTGGTTCTTACTTCATTTCTCCTCATGTGGAAGAATTCTGTGTTTAGATTTGTTAATACCTGTAATCAGATAACCATCAGATCTTGTTGCTTTGAGAGCTCAGACTATTTCATTAGTGAAGGAGGAGGAGATGGAAGAGGGGGGGAGGAGGAGGAGGGGAGAAGAGGCAACTTTCATAATGAGAAATATTTAGAGTAGAACAAAATGCATTTCCTGACTGTATGTATTATTCTGGAGGTCGTTTGACTTATTTATTATACATCTAGATTTACCATAAGTGAAAGTTAGGCTGAAAGAGATCTGATTTTTGCTTGATTAGGCAGGGCCTCAATTAGTGTGTGATGTGTTTTCTATGCCCTTTTAGAGGGAAAATTGTGAGCTGTCATAACATGGCTCTAAGTGGAAAGATAATGTCAAAACTTCTTATAAAGCACTGTAGGACATTTCAATTCTTTTAGCAAGAAAGAGCACAAATTTAATTATGGATCAAAATGCCTTCTGCATCAAGTGGAGAGAGGTGGATATTGGAAATCCTGTGGTGCTCCTTATTTTTCAATGTGACAAGAAAAACTAGAAACCTAAATATCCAAGTGACTCAATTTATATTTGTTCCCATCGTTTCTAATATGTCGGAAGACTTCACACAGTTCTCTTTGAAAATAAAAAGGTTAACGAGTTTTTCTGACAATATGCAAATATATTTAAGCCTGTTTTTATGGCCTCAGGCAATACCCATGGACACGCAGGTTTGTAACCCATGGGGCGCTGGTAATTTTACTGCCAATACCACACTTCCTAACAGTGAGGTAACACATTGTCACATATTACTTGATTATATCATTCCTGGAATGAAAAGTCTGGAAATGGAATCTTCTATAATAGCATCACATGCTAAGCCCAGAGGTGGGAAAACAAATCCCCAGACAGAGAATCTGCGCTCACTTATCTTCAGCAAATACCCTCTCTGTAAAATGAAACCCAGTCACAACACTGCTGCCATCCACTCTTTTCCTGTGGCTCACCTTTAATTAATGAAAGCTATTTTCACTCCTATTAACGTTTTCTATCTTAAATTACCAAGAAAAATGACATGAGCCTATTTTCACGTTAATCAATATGAACTAATCTATCACATCATCAAGACATGGAGGTCATTGATGAGTGATGGGTGATGAGTCACTCAACCACTATCAGCTTCAAGAATAAGGCTAATGACACATACCCCAGCCTTCATTAGACTAATAACTCACATAAAGACAGTGAATGAGTGATTTTTTTGAGTTCTAGTGAGTGAAAATATTCCCAAAGCAAGATTGTTGGCTTTATTACAATGCAGGATGCTTGAGAGTATAATATGAAAAATATTGCTTTACAGAATTATTTTTATACTTCATTTTTCTGTTGCGAAAGAAATACCACTTATCAACTTGCCTTGATAACTGTTTGTGCCATAGACAGGATGGCCAGTCAGAGATGTCCACAACCTAATTCCAGGTGACAGGATGGCCAGTCAGAGATGTCCACAACCTAATTCCAGGACACGTGAATATGTTATGTTAATGGAAAAAGAGACTTTACTTATGCAATTAAATGTATAGACCTTGAAATAGAGAATGTTCTTGGATTGTTGGGGTGGGCCTGATCTAATCACATGAGCTTTTACAAAAACACAGGATTTTCTCAATCTGGACTCAAAAGACATGTAAGGTGGAAGGAGAAGGCAGTGGTGGCGTGGGAGAGACATTTGGAGTACAAGAAGGACTGGACCCCACTGTTGCTGGTTTGGAGACGAAAGGGGCCACATGATGAGGGATGCAGGAGGCCTTCTGTTGCTGAGAGGGACTCCTGGCTGGGGCCACTAGCCCCTAAAGAAGGAGCTCAGCTCCAGTGCTGCCCGCAACTGAGTTCAGCCAACAACCAGAAGGAGCTTGAAGAGGGGTCTTCCCCAGAGCCTCCCAGAGAAAGCACAGCATGCCCATAGGACTCCCTTAGAGGACCGAACTGAGCCATCTGTACTTGGATTTATGGTTAACAGCGCCCAGGTGCACAGGAGCCAGGGGAAGGACTCACAGAGACGAAGTGCAGATGCAGGAAGGACACTTGCAGTAGGCTCCAGCGGCCAGCTGCTTGTGATTGGTTGTCCTCAGCATTTTAACCTTGTAACCTTGAGGCATTCTCGGGCCAGCTGGTGCTGGCTGCCGGGCATTCTAACCCCCTCAGTCTACTAGCCTCCTTGGTTAATTAAACACACAATCATCTTGAATTTTAAGACTTAATGAATTGAGTGATGAAATGGATCAAGGTATAAATATTTTATGGAAAATACCTATCCACATATTGTTTTATTTCCAGGGTTCATTTACTATGAAATGTTCCAATTTCTCAGCAGAACACACACACACACACACACACACACACACACACACACCCCAAACCCGAAAAACTAAAAGCTTTGAACTCTGCTGAAAATCTTGAAGGAACATATTCTGAGACAGTTTTAAACTTGGCAAAACGCATCCTTCCATCTTTTGTATCTACTTTCTTTTTCTCACCTAATCAGGCAGAAAAGCCCTCTCTGGAAAATTAGAAGCCATAGGTAACCCTGTCAGGCTTCCGTTCATCTTACACCTGCTGCCGCCAAGAGTCCTTCTTCCTTATTATCTCCACAACGGATTTTGTCCTTGAGTAGTTTGTTCAGTGGAAGCATAAAAAGAGGCAAGCTGCTGACAAAAAGGATTCTGTTTTCTGAATTGGTCCTTTTAATTTAAAAGGGAGGTGTGGAGGAGAGAGAGAGTCCTTTGCTCGATTTCCCCGCAATCCCCTGGGGCTGAGCAGTAGAGCCTGTAAGATTAAGGTGCGTCTCACTCGTGATTTCTAACTCTTCCTGTCGTGGTACTTTGCACTCGGAGTGCTCAATAAAGATTTGTAGAATGAATGGATGATGATACGAGCAGTCATTTATTGTAAGTTTTTAGGGGCTGTATCACTGCTTCAGTCCAGTGAAAAAATTTTTATGCAAAATTTTTTTCCATAAATTTGTGATAGCCTCGCACCGTGCTAGGAGCTGTGTATATACTCTCCTAATTTGGAGTGCTGTAATTGTACATCACAGGAGGGAGGGTGTCCTATATTTCTTGCCCATAGAAATCTGTCTCTGCTCTTGACCTGAAATAATACAAGGACCTCTGAAGTGTGGGATTTATCTTCAAGCTGAAAGGGCAGAGACTCTTTAAGCTGTTGTCATTTCTGTAGGCTGGGGAGTGATGTGGTGATTTGCCATCAGTCAGGGAAAATTGGGGACTCACATGGGACAGAGCTTGTGGATCTTCTAATGCCTAAGGCATGCCCCAAGATAACCAGAGTGGTATCTGTAAAACCAAAGAATCCTACCAGCTCAAGAGATAGCTAAGAAGGACATGCATGGGAATAATTTAATTCTGGAACATAGATAACATGTTAAGGTTTTTTGAAATAGGTATTTTCTTTTGGAAAAATTTGAGGCCTGGGTTCTAATATTCTAGGAATAATCACTGTGAAGTTTGACTTTTTCATTTTACCAGAGCTGTTTTCTTCAAAGTAGAAGAGAGTTTCCCTGAGATGATTATATAAAAGTTGTCTTCTATCTTCTGTGATCTTTGTTTATGGAGCTTTCTCATGACCCAGAATGCTTAAGAGTATGTATTTGAAAAGAATTACATTATGAAAATATTAATACTAAATTCTTAAATTTGAAAGAATTATCACTTATCAATGTAGTATGGGTTAACTTGTGTCCCCTTGAAAATTCATGTGTAGGAGTTAGAGCCCCCAGCACCTCCTACTGCGATCTTACTTGAAAATAGGATCATTGCGAGTGTAATTAGTTAAGAGAAGGTCATACTAGAATAGGATGATCCCTTAATCCAATATGATGGTGTCTTCATAAGAGGGATACTGGCAAGCATACAGAGAGTATGTCATGTGACATGAAGACAGCCAAGTACAAGCCCAGGAGACAGACCTCAGACTGACTCTCTCCTCACAGCCTCAGAAAGAACCAACCCTGCCAGGACCTTAGTTTCAGATTTCTAGTCCCCAGAACTGTGAGACACGACATTTCTTATTAAAGTCACCAGTTTGTGGTGCTTTCTTAGGGCAGTCCAAGAAAACTAATACATTTGTATTTAAACCCTGTTATCTCCCCGCTCCAGTGACGGTGCATATGGTAGGCAGAAGGCTTCCCGAGCTGTCCACACCCTGGCACCCAGGCCTGGGAGCACGCCGTGTCACATGGCAGCAGGGGCTCCATAAATGCAATTAAGGTGATGAACGTTGAAATGGGTAAGTTATTGGGGTTATTTGGGATATGTGTATGTAGGTAATGATCCCAAAGACACAGACAAACTGTGCATTGTCAGGTGGGTGGTGCTCCATTTTATCTGTCATCTGAGACAGAAAGTCCAGAAGCTCCGGGGGACCCTGTATATGATGCGATTGAAATAACAACCATGTGTCAGAATTCCAAGGTCCAAATTTTGTCTTCTATTTTATCCTTATTTATATGGATTAAAAGGTAACATTAATTTTATTTCAAATTTTGAAAGGTATCAAAGACAGCATGAGATTTTTGTATGGGTCAGTTATAGGTCACAAAGATTGAGGACTCCTCTTAGGGTCAGCCTTTCATGTTTTCAAAGAGGATGGTGTATGAATAGGAAAGCCACTCCACTGTTCTACCAGCATTTAATTCTCTTTAGGAAATCAAATTTCACAAAGGGAGAAACCTATATTTCTTACAAACAAAAATAGTAATTTTAGGGTTTTTGAAAAACATTTTTATTTAGAAGCTTTTCAAAGTGATTGCTTTTTCTTAATTCCTGTACCTTGTTTATTTTTCCATATTGATTTTTAAATGCTCCCAATACTTTACATTTTTTGTGTTGTATTGTTGTCCAGTAATTGTCTGTTTTCATCTTATCTCTCTGTCAAATTGGCTGTTAGTTTTAAGCCACTAACCCACACACTTACACATGACCCTTTTGCATTTCCTCAGTGCCTTAATGTATATCTCTTACACCATAAACCTGAGGCACGTCTTTTGAAGCACACAGAATGCCTTTTGTATCAGGAAGTTGGCCTAATGTTCATGTTTTCTGTGTTGTAGATTGCTGTGAAGATCTCCTGGTGTGTGTGCAGATGTGAGCATGAGTGTGCGTGGCCCAGTATTACATTTTAAGAGAGGATTTCTATAGTTTCATCTGTTTTCAGTGCTTTGCCTTTTATGAGAAATGATGGAACACAATCTCCTTAAACATATTGATTACTGATTAATTTTTTAAAAATCTGAATCATTATAGAGAAATTGCACTGCTTTTCTAAAAAGACTCCATTTCTGTGTGGTTTGTTTTGACAGCATCAACTGAATGCATGCATATTTGATGGCAGATAAATACACTATGTGTTTAATTTATAAAGTTAGGAATTTGCCATTTCTTGTCAAACTACAGGCTGGTCTTCGAGAATTGTGGAAGGCTTGCCATCTAGTCCCAGCCTCTAGGTTAGGAGACACCCATCACTGAGCCATTGCCCACTGTGCACAATCCCTTTCCTCAGCTCCCTGCTGTAACTTATTAAGGGCCCCAGAGGTCAGGCAAGGGGGCTGCTGAGCAATGAACAAAGGCGCTCTCTGCCTTGCCGTACAGTAGCAAATTAATATTTTTGGAGTTATATAAAGGAGGTTTTATGGATATCCCACTGATATGAGAATTAATTCATTACTTGTAGATTATTAGTGCATACTCAGCAAATAGGTTTCTAAGATTGTTTAGAAGAGGAAAATATAGTGGCTAATTAAACTTCCCATGTCCTTTTTAGATTTCAGTTTGTAACTTTCAAAGAAAAATGCGTGTTCTGCCTAAAAAAGGTCTTTAAAAAAAACAAAAATTTCAAATGGACAATTTTATAGAAAAACATCACTCTAAAAACCTCATCATGTTAATGCCAGAGGAAAGCCTGAAGAGTAGATTTCAATTTTCATGGAGCTATCATAAACTAAGGAGGTCTAAAAAAGGATCACTGCAATTCCTCAGGTTTTATGAAAATCTCATTTAAAATTCTAAGGTCTCATTTTACATGGGAGAGAAAAAATATTATTCATATGCAAAATAAAGAGAAGAAATAGGTGATATAAATTTACTTAATCTGATTTGAGACCTACCTTACCTTTTAGCTGCATTTGAGATTTGAGGCTTTAATTCCCATCTCTGTCATTGATTCCCCTAAGACTTCAGCAAGCGTGCAGGTCCACAGCTAGTCTGTAAGATGTCTTTGAATAGATTAGAACAGCCTGTCCTAATCTTTGTAAGGACAAAGGGATGTAATTCTGCAGGTACAGAGCCTGGTGCCTTTGTGAGAAGACAGCACTCCCACAGCAGTGTGAATGCCTTCGCCATTGGTTTCAGCACTGCTCAACCCTCTGTATGGTCTTCTTCTGCGTTGATGCCTTTGGGCCCTACCTGGCTGGCCAGGCATGCCATGAGTTTATATTATTATTACGACCATTCTCCTATGTTGCTGTCAACCTCCTTAGTCTTTCCTGACCCCCTACCTCTTTATTCTTAAAAAAATGTTATGTCAGACCTGCTGCTTGACAGTTGGCTGTCTGTATTCCTACATAGAGTTGTCATTAGAATCCTCCCCCCGGAGGACTCCTGATTGGCTCATGTCACTGCCAGGGGACCAACCTCGGCAGAGATGTGGGTTCCGAACCACGGGATGTCTGGCAGGCGAAATAATGACACGGACACGGAAATCTGATGTAAGCTGACAGACCCTAGGTCAGTCAGGAGAGACCTATGAAGCAGGCTCAGGCTCACGCTCTGGCTTTCTAGCTTTGGCTTTCTAGCTCTAGCTCTCTAGCTCTGGCTCTGGCCCTCTTGCTCTACTTCTCTCTCTGCTTCTGTCTCTCTTGCTCTCTGCTTCTGTTTCTGCTTCTGTTTCTGTCTTTGCTCCTCTGTTTCTGTCTCTCTTTGCTTCTCGTTTCTCTCCTTGCTTTGCTTCTGTGTCTCTTTGCAGGCTCTCTGCCTTTTTCCCTGCCTTTTCCTTTGCCTCTGGCTCTGCATTTGTCTCTCTTGACGGTCAAGGGCCCCAGTCTTTTATTATTCCCAAGTGAGGAAGTTGGGTGGTGCAGTTAAATCTTTAACTGCTTTTGCACCTGCCCTAGAGACAGGGAGACAGGATTAGTATTGTTACTGCAGAGTACAGAATGATTGTTTAAACTCATAGAAGCTGAGACCATTGAAGCACAGGGATCAAGGAATACAGATAAGAGATACAGAGATATGATTACCAGGAGGAGGATTAAATGGAATAATATGTCTTGGATAAGCACACAAAGGACATATTATCCCGGCCCACAGGGTACGTGGCTTTCCAGATTCTAGGTGGGGTTCCAGAAGGACTTTGATTCACATTCACGGGTACCTCCACCAAAGTTTCTGGTGGCTTGGGCATGGCAGAAGGGGCGGATCACGCACTGTCCCCGACAGGCTCAGTTGGGTTACTGCCCAATTCTTGATTTTGGCTCAGGTTATGATCTCAGGATCATGAGACGGAGACCCGCATCAGACTCCTTGCTCAGGGTGGAATCTGCTTGAGATTCTCTCCCTCTCCCTCTGCTCCATTTCCCTTTGCATGCTCTCTCTCAAATAAATAAATAAATAACATTTTGAGAGAAAAAAAGTACCCTCTCTCAGGAGAAAGAGCTCAAATGGAAACCTATAGCAGAGGAAATCTATGCCAGCTTTGAAGAATCACCAGGCATATGAGGGGACCCAAAAGCATGAAAGAGAAAAATGGAGACAACAACAAAGCTGGTACTGTGGAGACAGAAATAGTACAGACACTAAAGAGAGCTAAAATAAAATAAACCAACTTAAAATATTTCTTTCATTAATATATCAGAGAGATGTAAGAAGATATTATGATCATTATAAAAAGGACAGAATGGTATGGAAAATGAATCACTTAAGAAGAAGGAAGAATTCAGAGAAATTGAAAAATAAATTTGAGTACCTCCCAGAATGTAGGGCAATGAGATGCAAAATGAAAACACTATGCGGTGCAGATGTAAAACACAATTTATTGATTGTGGGGGAATTTTACAAGAGAAGTAGTAGAGTGTATGTACCCCCTACCTCTAATTGTTCCACATCTAGGCCAGATGTATGTGGTCTATATGATGATGGTCAGTGCTGTGGTCAAAAAGAGCTCTCCCCGAATGTCCCCCATGTATCTATGGGTGTAGCGAGAGAACATCTGTCTGATATTTTAAGACTGGAAATTCCTTGGTGATATAGGTAGTCTTACTAGGAAAAAGGGTTTTCAGGAGCCCACCAACTGATGTCATCCTGTTTCTCTGCTGAACGCATTGTGACATCTTTAGCCTGTTATCTACTAAGCTATAAAAGCAGAGAGGATATGGGCCTCTGTAGTCATCTAGATAGTCTCTTCTCAGAGACAATGATGATTTGGAGATGCAGAATCTGAGAGAAAAAAGAGAACATGGATAAAAACACATATTCAAATAATTAAAAAATTATAATTTCTTAGTACTGGGGAAAGGCCCAGATCTTACTGAAAGAGCCTAAAGAATGAAGAGAGTGAAAATATACAGATTAAACGTGTCCTCAAGGTTTTTTTTTAAAATAACGAGGATTAGAGAAGTTTCTAAAATATTAGGAAGAAATATCAAGCAAAAACAAATCTGATTACCTATAAAAGAAATGAAAATCAGACTGTCAGCAGAGTTTTTATTATAAAAATTAAATGAAAGGAGATAATAGAATAGTACCTTCAAAATTCTGAGGAGATTTTACTTGGAACTCAGATTTCAAATGCAGCTAAGTATCGATCAAGGGTGAGGCCAGAGAAAACATAATTTCATACATTTGAGTACTTAAAATATTTATCACCCCCAGGCCTTTGCTTAGGAAGTTAATTAATTTGTCCAAAAAAGTGAAAAGTAAATCAAGATTTGGGCATGGGATCTAGGAAAGAATAGGTCTGTCATAAATGGGAGTTTCCTTCGTGGTAGTTCATAGATAGTGGTACCAGAGCTCAGTCAAAGAAATTAAAGCACCTAAAAACTCTAGGAAAAATCCAAATGGCCCACCCAAAGCTATGGTCCAAGTACAGTGCAAAATAAATTGTGTCATAAAATGTCAGTGATAGAGGATGACAAAAGAATAATTCATTTGACCAAATACTAGTACTTTTTCACGTGTCTCAGAGTCATGTCATTGGAATATGGAAAAGGAATTGCAATCCTCACATGATGAGTAGCCCAAATAGAGAATAATTACATAATAATGTAATTCTTGATGAAACTGGGGGGGATTATGCTGAGTGAAATAAATCAGTCAGAGAAAGACAATTATCATATGATCTCTCTGATATGAGGAATTTGAGAGGTAGGGCAGAGGGTTGTAGGGGTTAGGGGGAGGAAAAATGAAATAAGATGGGACTGGGGAGGGAGACAAGCCATAGGAGACTCTTAATCTCAGGAAACAAACTGAGGGTTGCTGGGGAGTGTTGGGGGGGGGGAGGGATAGGGAGGCTGGGTTATAGAAAAAATAAAAATTAATAAAAATTAGAAAAGAAAGTATGAAGCAGTATAGTGAGCAATATTTTTATGTTTTAGAGTGGAGTATAAAATATTGTTAAAATTAGGAAATGAAAATGTTCCATAATGTTTTGTGCTAACTATAAACAGATTTGAAACAGAGGGGGTTTAAAGGTTGTCTCTAATGAATCGTGTTGGGATAGTGAGATCTGGGGAAGAATGGGGAAAAGGACCATGCTTTTTCATTATGAACCCTTCCTTCTACTTGATTCATTATTATGTGCATATATTACCTTGATAAAACATGAAAAATCACTTGAAAATGCTTACCATGTAAATAATTCTATAAACATGGAAACAACCTGGTTATTCTTTAGAATGTATCTTAGCGTATTATTTAGTGTATTTTTTTAGCATATGATTACACATACACAAGAACAACTGCATTATCATTGTGAAATATTCAACAATTTTGATAAAGTAAAAGTTCTTCTTAACCCTCATCCAGTCTTATTCACACTGATAATCTTTTGTGATTGATCCTATGAGACCATTTTCTATATACTTACATTATACATGTATGTACAAAGAGCAACCCCTCTAATTTTGTTATGTTTATGTGTATAATTTTAAGATAAATAGACCATTCTAAATATTAATATGCAACTTCATTTTAACCTAGCAATATATCTGAGAGAGATTTTTCGTGTCAGTGTGTATAGATTTGTTCCATAACACATTCATTTTCATGCTCTCATTTTCTCATATTGAGGAGCAGAATTTCTGGATATGGGATACATGCATTCTAAATCTTATGTTTACATTTTCTTAGAATATTTGAAAAGTCCGATTCCTCAGATCTTCATCTACAAAGGGAGAAATTAATGTATTATTAGACTACATCAGTGTATTATGACTATATTACTGTTTAATTTTGAATTTCTTGGTTTATTTTGTTTTGTGGGATTTGATTTCTCATTTAGTGAATTTCTGAGCAAAGGTATGCATGAAATAAGTGCAATTTTAAAAAAGTTTTTATTTTTTTTTATTTGGGAAAGAGAAAGAGAATGAGACAGAGGAAGAGAACAGGGGGCGAGGTAGAGGGAGAGAATCTTAATTAAGCAGACTGTCCTCTGAGTGTGGCCCAACACAGGACTCAGTCTCATCATCCTGAAGCTGTGACCTGAGCCCAAATCAAGTCAGATTCTTAGTCAGCTGAGCCACCCAGGCACCCCAGGAAATAAATGTTTTGAGTCCTCAAATGTCTGAACTCCATGACAAGACATTTCTGTTTTAGATGAAATGAAATGGAGAAAATGAAAGAAGAATGCAACTCACCAAAACTGACATAAGAGAAAAGTCTAATTCTATATCTAAGTAGTTGAAATTATTAAAATGAAAGAGGGATTTTGGTGTATATTCTGCATAGTAATCTTTTTTTTTTAATAGTACATGTTTGAAGTAGTTTTTACCCAGGTGTTACTTGACTTTTAGTAGTATTTATGTTATGGTCTATGGCATATGGAGGTTTTAAAAATTTATGTAGTGTATGTCAGATATTTCTGATGGATCTGATTCATCTTTCTTCCTGGGGAAACAGAAGAGTACACAGTCTGGCTCCTTTCAGTTTCAGAATGGCCACATGACTGTCTTTGTCCAGTGACAGGTTATTAGGACTGATTTGACACTTCCAGGTGAAAGAGTTTGGGTCAGTTTACGATTCTCTATGCCATTCTCCCCCTGGAGCACTGAGACCGTATGTTCCAAATGGCATAGCTATTAAATGGAGGAGAAATTGATACAAATAGTAAGAATGTGCATTTAATCCTACTTATATGAGGAATTACTTTATAAACAAACAAATTTAAAAATGTTATATGAGTTAAAAAGCAAATCTGACTATATACTGTTTGCTAGAGATATATCTTACATAGTAGAAGCCAGAAAAGATAAAAATGAAAGGATAGAAAAGCGTTTCTTCAGAGAAATATAATAAGAGATATCTGGTGTGGTGATGCTAACAAGCAAAAAGATTGATACTTCGTCGTGGTTAAAGGGTAAGACAACTGGAAGTTTTAACCGTTTTTTCCTGAAATCAACCTAATTACAAGGCTCAAAGGATATAGGTATAAAGAACATTATATGAAGCCCAAATTGACCAAAATAAAAGGGAAAATACAGAAACCCACATTTGTCTCAGAGAGTGATAATATAAGCAGATAAAATATTGAAAGGATATAAAAGATCTCAATGTCTTATCAACATGGTTATCATATATAAAGCACTGCACACAGCAACTAGAATGCATGTTTCTTCCCAGTCCTCATGGATTATTTAACTATAATATTTAGGGCCATAAAGCAAGTGGACAGATCTTAGACAGTTAAAATCTCGCAGAGTGTTCCTTGACCACAGTTGAAATAAGCTAGACTTAAAAAACGCTGAATAGGAGATGTTTTAAATTAGTTCATCTAAAAAGGAACAATAAAAATTGACAGAATATATTTAGAACTAAAGGATCATCAAAATTATGACCCATCAAAACTTATGACATGGAGCTAAATAAGTAGAATAGAGGAAAAGCTGAAAATCAGTGACCTACCTATCTGTCCCAAGAAGTTAGAAAAAGAACAACAAATTAAGTTTAAAGGAAGTATACAGAAGAAAATAATAAAAGTAAGATTAACATTTAATGAACTTGAGAACAAAAGTGCAAAAGCTAATACCAACAGGTAAAGTTTTGGTTTTTAAACAGACTAATAAAATTAATAAATCCATAACAAGACTAATCAAAAAAGATGAAAGTACAAATTATTAAAATTGGGAACTTAAAAGGGACATTGCTATAATCCTTCAAAACTGCAAATAACATAAGAGGAAATTCTGAACAAGCCTATAACAACAAATTTTTAATTTAGATGAAATGTAAAAGTTCAGGAAGAGTGTATTTTAACAAAATGGATAAGAGAGTTCAAATAATTCTATATTTAAATAAATGAATCTAATGTAAATGAAAAGAGAGAATTCCTAGAAGCTCAGTAGATTGCAATCAGTTGAAGTGACATAAGATGGTACAATTGAGAGTCTGGGACCCAAAGAATGAGTGTTTCTTGCAAGAATGAAAGGTGACTAACATTATAGAGGAGGCAAGACTGTAATGCCCCTCTGAAATTTGAGCGCTCTGAGGTGTAGATACATGAATACCCTTTATAAGAGCCTCAAGGAAATGGGACCAATAGAAGAAAGTTCTATTTTAATTAAGGGAAAGAGAGGGAAATGTCATTGAAGAAGCTTGGAATGTCTGGAAATATCTGAAATTCAGGAACTTTTAAGTTAATTATGAATATATATATTAGAAAAGTTTAATACAAGTTGTTAAAGAATGTGGCATGGAAATGTGTTTGAATAAAAATAATACGACTTTACTCTTTTTTTTTGTAAGATTTTATTTATTTATTTGATAGAGAGAGAGATCACAAGTAGGCAGAGAGGCAGGCAGAGAGAAAGGAAGCAGGTTCCCTGCTGAGCAGAGAGCCTGATGAGGGCCTTGATCCCAGGACCCTGAGATCATGACCTGAGCTGAAAGCAGAGGCTTAACCCACTGAGCCACCCAGGCGCCCGACTTTACTCTTTTGAAATTTATTTTAAGACTTTTTCTTTTTCAAAGATTTATTTGAGAGAGAAAGAGAGAGAATGAGTTAGGGGGAGGGGCAGAGGGAGAGGAAGAAGCAGACTCCCCCCTGAGCAGGTAGGCTGATGTTGGGCTTGGTCCCAGGACTCAGGGATCATGACCTGAGCCAAAGGCAGACACTTAACCAACTGAGCCGCTCAGATATCCCCTTTATGACTGACTTTTTCTTAATTATCATTGGGCACAACCAACATCTCTGACTGTATCAGTTCTGACTCTTTCCCTTTCCCCAAGCCCTATCCCATCCAGAAATATGATCATTGAAGTACATAGGGTTAAGTGTGGGATGGGATAGAGGTGTAAAGACTAAGAGTTTTTTGTTGTTGCTGTTGGTTTTATTTTTTTATAGATTGTGCTAAAACATCTGCTCCTCCCAACGTGAAGACCTCCATGATTTTAGCCACATCAAAATAGCTCTGACAAAATTTCAGGTATTCCTACTGGAATATAAGATGGGGTGAGGGGTGGAGAGAAAAGGGTGAAATCAGCTGGCCCACTATTTGTATTTATACTTTTTCTACCATGGGGGTGGTTGTCAATGTACACTCCTTTTCTTTCCTGGCAGAAAGAAAAAAAGACAGTTGACCTCGGTAGCTTTGTCAGTATGATAACTGCACCTCCTAGTAAATAGATTAATGAGATTTGGTAGAATATCTTTATCTGTGGAATGTTCTTAACAAAATGGCTTTTGCTGAAGAATTGTGTATAGTCAAATATATTTTGTGAAATAATGTCACATAAGTTGGGTGACATAAAATAGATAGGTTTCAAAAACTAAACATCCCCACTGGGAGGAAATAACTTTTGAGGACTTTGCTTGCTGTGGGCTCTTCTCTGTTTGGGGAAGGAGGGACTTGGGAACTGTCTCATAGCCTCAGACAACTCCTTATTTAGTTTGAACTACTTGATTGCCTGTATCTTTGAAATTATGACTAAAACTTGTTAATGGATGAGCTCTCTGGTTCATTTGAGTCTGAAATGACAACATGATCCTATGTGTTTGCTTAGGCATCTATGTGAGTTTGTGGTTTTGGAAAAGGCTTTTTGGAAGATCTCCGTCCACCAGTGCAGCACAAGTTGGTTAGTCCAAGAGGGCACAGGTAGATAAAAGGTGCATAAAGTAATGATAATAATGCTAATACTGATGCTAATAATAATAATAAACTGTGTGAAGGACAGTGTCCCTGAAAGTCATTGGGCACAACCAACATCTCTGACTGTATCAGTTCCGACTCTTTCCCTTTCCCCAAGCCCTATGCTATCCAGAAATATGTATGTGACAAGAGACAAGGGACAAGAGACAAAATTAATACTGCAGGATGGGGACAGATCTTGGAAAGCATGCACCATTCTAAGGGATCTGGTCTGGCTGTGGGGGAGAGGGAGCACTGCATGGCCTTCCCAGCAGAGAGACACTCCCAGAATTGCAGATAGAGCAGGTGGTGACTTCCAGGGTGCTGCTTTGAGGGGAAGCAGGCAGGCTGGTGAAGAAACCATTTGCGTTGCTCACATGAGAAATACTGAGAGTTTGAAGTAAGAAAATGGTGCTAGGCATGCATCAGAAGGAATGTTTTTGAGAAATATTTAGAAGGAAAAGCTTTTAGGACTTGCTCTTTGGTTGGGTATGGAGCTTGGGGCAGAGGGTCAAAGGCGAGGATAAGTTTTCTAGCTTGGATGACAGGTTAGATCATGGTTCTCTGACATGAAGGGTGCCTGGAGGAGAAGGAGCAGGTTTCAGCTGCATGAGTTGACAACTCCGTTTAAAACACACAAAGCTGGAGGTGCCTATGTAGTATTGAGGTAGATATTTTCAGATGCAGCTGGGCCCCAAGAACCTAGAGAAGTTCAGGGAGATCTGGGGCAAATAAGCAGAATCATCTGCATATTGTTTGCGGTCAACCCTATGGGAGTAGATGAGATTGCCCAGGGAGATGGAATAGAGTCAAAAGGGAAGGGTATTGTCAAGTTCATTTATGATTTGTGTTGAGTACAAATGCCCGTTTATTACTGGATTCTTCAGGATCCTAGGGTTGAAGAAGGTAAACTTGTTGTGATCTTTCTATTTATTTATTTATTTTTTTTTTTT
>PITA01000430.1:0-69129 GCA_004023965.1 Spilogale gracilis | reverse complement strand
GTGATCTTTCTATTTAAAGAATATACAGTTATTTTGAGAATCAGCATATTAGGATAATGTCAGGGTATTTCCTAGTTCCCACAGAGGTAATCCATGTCATGTACAATGATGGTATAATTTCATTTGTTCTCATCATCCTAACGAATAAGAAGTCCTGGTAAGTCAAGTAAAGATGATGAGAAAACTCTAATGATGAGTATCATTTTTCCAGTGCTTTCTCTGTGCCAGAAATTTCATGGCTGGGAATAAGTCACACCTACCTTCTATCTTCATTGCGCACCCAGTAAGCATATAGTAATCCTATATGAATGAAACTATGGACATATGAAGGGTTTTTTTTAGGAGCTTCTATGCTAAGCAAAAGCTAAATGCTTTTACTATTATTAAAGACATCAATGAATACAAACATCTTAGGTCCTGAAAATTTTTGTTGCATACTTTTTTTTTAAAGATTTTTATTTATTTATTTGACAGAGAGAGAGATCACAAGTAGGCAGAGAGGCAAACGGAGAGAGCGGAGTAAACAGCTCCCTGCTGAGCAGAGAGCCCGATGCGCGGGCCTCGATCCCAGGACCCCGAGATCATGCCCTGAGCTGAAGGCAGAGGCTTTAACCCACTGAGCCACCCAGGTGCCCCTTCAGTTGCATATTTTATATAAGCAGATAAAAACTACTGTATCTTGTCAACTCATCATTTCACGGGTTTCCTTTATTGTTAAGTTGCGATGATTGCTGACTTTATTAAACTCTGTGTAATATTGGATTTTCATTACAAATTTTCATTTTCATGGATAATAATGTTTTCTCCACAATGCAGCACTATTCATTTATTACTTAATTTTCATTTTTGAGCTTTTGTTGTCATACACATTCTGAAATGAGTAAGCTTAAAGAAAGCCTCTTGTGACTAAAGATTTCTTATACTTCAACCTTTTGAAAATTTACATAAATATTACATGCCATCTCATTACCGTGTTGCCACATGGGATTCAGTTCTCATTTTGGAAAGTATTTTGTCACAACACGAAAGGCACTCCTGCTTTCCCTTCTTTTCTATATGATTTTTTTTTTTCTAGAGATGATGAGAATTTGACACACAACCCAACATTCATAGTATGGAGAGAAATGAGCATCAGAATGAACTGAATAAGTTTGGAATGCTGGAATCAAGATATTACACATGGCATAGCATTTTAATTACAGTGCCTTTTTATTATAACTTTTTCTACCTTGGGAATTTTTTTCTTTTGGTATCTGTGATAATCTTGATATTTCCTTGACTGAAAGTTAGTGTGTTATGCTGTGTCCTTGCTCTTGGAGAGATTTATGCTGTAGTTCTCACTTGTTTTCCATAATTGAGAACTTTCTCACTGGGAATAAAATTTCTCTTCATTTAAAAATCTATTCTGTTTAATGCAGTCTTGTAATGACTTATCACTCAACAACAGCATTTTCGATGAAATGTTAATTACACCATGAAACTTCAATTATCATAATGATGGAACACTTGAATTTTCAGTTTTCATGCCGTCAGTGAGTTAACTCTTTTTGTTATGGCACTGCGATGTGATATGGTTGGCTTGAAAATGACAAGCCAGGCCTGGCTTTAATGCACAGTGTCCCTGAGACATTGCATCCCGTCTTGAAGACCGCCTGGACCTCAGCATATTCAACTGTCTAAGGAAGGAATTTACCCTCTCCCCAGCTCTACATTTCCAGTCCTAATTTTTGTGTTTGCTTTGTTTCCTCTTTTGTCTCCCGGGTCCCCCATTTGCTAATCCTTTCCTTACCATTTTCCTTGGTCGAGTCTAAGAACTCACTCCGGAGCCAACCCTTTTCCTGCAGACGTTAAAAATTAACAAGCATGGTGCTGTTTGACATCCCTGTCTCAATTGTCCCTTTGGAATTTACAAAGACAGCGCTGTTTGTGTGGGCTGTAAAAAGAAGTGCTAAGCTAGTAACTATAAAAATGTATGCTTAAATCCTAGAACAAAAATATTGTTTAGAATTTTAAATATTAAAAATGCTCTGGATTTATCGTGTCTTTGCGGCTGAGCGAGTTTCGTGCCGCTTGATTTTATATGCAGTCATGCTGTTTTTGTCAGTTGATACCCACGATAACATCTTTTGATGAAAGTCCATGAAACTGAGGGTTGGAAGCCTTTAGGAGGTCACCAAAAGATATACAGTCCTTGAAATATCAACAGAATGAAAGGACACTGTCATTCTCTCTTGGTATTTTGCTATGTACCTGCACTTGGGGGGAGATTTTCTTTTCATAGTCTTTCCATTCTCCCTCAAGATTTCTGAAAAAAATAAGCAAATAAGGTGGGAGGATGAGGAGCATGTTTATAGATCTAATTGTAGAATGTTGATGCAAAGACCACAAATAAAAACAAATATCAGAAATAGAAAAGCATTTAAAATATAGGTTGGGAAAAACTAGGTGTTAGTATAAAAGAAAGAAATACAAAGAAGAAAATCTACACTGATAGATTTTGGCAGCAGGTGGTTGCCTGTTTATCACTTTATATTGGAAAGAAAAGTATTGAAATATGAAACTTTTTGAAAAACCAAAATCCACTTTTAGTTTTGGAACAGAATTTCTCGACTCTATTGCTCGTGGGGACTGGGAGACATTGAATGTAGTGAGAGAACTTGGTGTGGATATCTTGGTTCCATGAAAATTTCAGCACATTCTGGCTGTGTGGTAGGCAAGCTGCTCATTCAGATATGAATCTTAATTCATTAGCTGGGAACCTGAGGCAATTTTCATTTTTCTGGTAATTGAAGGATTAAAGGGATCATGTGAATGGGACCATGAACACAAAAGTTTCAGAAACAGTGTAATGTACCAATATTTGGGAGACAAATCATGTTTGTAATTCCAACTTTATATGCTTTTGTACCAATTTACCTCTATTTGCATACTGCTTTATACCATAAATAAATTTGTGGTGGTTTAGAAGGAAATGGTAAAATGTAAATTTGAGTAAAATTAGACTTCAGAAAAATGTAAATTAAAATAGGAAGTAGATTTCAGGGGAAAATTGGATCCCAATTGTGCGGGCCACATGTGCCCAATAATGGTTATAGCTGAGGCATAAATTTGGCCCTGAGTTTCTTGCAGACATAACAAAAAAGGAAGTTACTCATTTATATAGATCTTATTGTTTAATGAGGTACACTGTGCTTGTTTGAATGTGAGATATGAGTAGCTTTTTCTTACATATTCAGAATGAACATTTCACTTGGGGCTTCGTAGAGGGGGCACCGAGCAACTTCGGATAATGTCTTAGAAAACGGAAACAACATGAAAACCTCTAATGAGGAAGGGACTATTTCTTTTATTGCCCTCCATAAAAACCAAGGGTACATCGCCATCCAGGCAGAGCAAGGGAACACTGCTTAAATAGGCATCTTTCTGATGGTTTTGGTGAAGATAAAACTTAGATTCTCAAAGTTTTTTGTTTTTGTTTTTGCCTACACTGGAGCAACATTTCATGAAGAAAGATTCATTTCTTTTTTTTTTTTTTTAAGATTTTATTTATTTGACAGAAAGAAACACAGCCAGAGAGGGAACACAAGCAGGGGGAGTGAGAGAGGGAGAAGCAGGCTTCCCGCGGAGCAGGGAGCCCGATGTGGGGCTCGATCCTGGGTCTCCGGGATCATGACCTGAGCCGAAGGCAGTTGCTTAACCAACTGAGCCACCCAGGCGCTCCGAAACATTCATTTCTTAAGTCAAATGAGTGTCTACAACACTAAGGTAGTGTTGATAAAAGATGCTAATTTCTCTGGGTCAGTCAATGTTAGTTTCTCTGAAGGGCCTCTTCTGCCACATCTCTCTACTCAGATCTCCATCAGCACCACTGTCCTCCTCACTGTAAGGTGATGACCTCATTTCTTTCTGCCCAGAGAAAACAGAAGCAGTCAGAAGCATTTCCCAAAGCACCCACTCTTGTCTCCTGACTTACATGCATTGATACCATACTTGTGCCATTTCTGCCTCCTATACATGAGTTATCACTGAGTCATCCAAAGTCATATATACTCAAGGACATTACTTCAGGAATTGTCCCTGCAATTGTCTACACCACCGTTATTTCCTCTTCTCTGGATCATTCTTGTCAGTATACGGACTTGCCATCTCCACCTTAAAAATGTCTTTCCCTTGACACTAGAATCTCTTCAGGTTCCAACTCATTGCTCTATTAATAACAAGAATCCTTAAAAGATTTTTAAATATCCCCTTTCTCCCCATTTTGCATAAACAAACTCTAATCAATTTTGTCTCCTTCAGTTTTCCAAAACTGCTTTTGTCAAGGTTAGCAGGGTTCTCTCTCTTGCTAAAGTTCATGGTCAACTCACAATCCTTATATTTCCTGATTTATCATTTGCCATGGGTAGCCATCCCCTCCCTCCTTGCAACACTTCTTCCATTTGGCTATGAGAACCCCATTGTCTCCTGGTTTTCTTGATATTTCTTTGGAGCTCCTTTCCAATGTTATCTCTCTTCCTCTGCAAAGGCTGCGAGATCCCAGGGTTCACTCTTTAGGTCTCTTTTCTTCCCCATTGACAGTTGGTCTCTTGATGATCTCATTTAATGTCATGCTTTAGACATCATTTAGAGCAGTAATTATCAGTCCTCACTAATGTTCATCACAGCATATCAGTCCTCAATACAGCCTAATGCAGGGAGCTTTTGTAAAGATTGTCAGAGAACACAAATGTTCTCATTTAAATGGTTTGTGATTAGGCTCAGGAAGCAGCACATTATAGAAGTTCATGGGGTGATCTTTTTTTTTAAGATTTATTTATTTATTTGAGAGAGAGAGGGAGAGTCTGAGCATTGTGGGGAGGGCCAAAGGGAGAGGGAGAATCTCAAGCAGATTCCCTGCTTAGAACAGAGCCCCACAGGGTATGATCTCATGACCCTGAGATCATGACCTGAGAAAAATCGAGAGTCAGACACTTAGTTAACTGAGCTGCCCTGGTGCCCCACTCCAGTTGATTCTAACAGCAGCCAGACTTAAGAAGATGCACACATATTGGGTGGAGACTAACTCAGTTCTGTACAGAAAGGAACAAAGGTCTTTTACCGACATCCTGTAATGGTAACTTATTGGTCCTAGATATCATTTCAATCCATTTCCCCACTTCTGTCCTTGCCATTTATGCTTGACTTGGCTAATGCAATGGGATTCATAAATATAACTCAACTAAAAGACCAAATGGAATGATGAATAAAACAACCAGAACTTTCTAGTTTTATTTCCATGCATCCCTTGCTTTAAATTCCTAAAGAAAGAGACATTATTATGTTATAATTGTTTTCTTGATTCATGCTTATATTTTAGAAAATCATAAATGAAAAGACAGAATTTCAAAAGAACAAAGTAGATTGTAATGGGCTATGTGTTGTATGACTCAATATTAAGCTGTGTGTGTGTGTGTGTGTGTGTGTGTGTGTGTGTATTAACTCTAGGTAGGAGGTCTATAGTTTGTTTTTTTCTTTGTAGTAGTTCTGCATTTTTATTAAATAGGTTTTATACACAAAATACAATAAATGACAACTTAGGGATACAATTTAAAAACTGAACCTCACAACTAAGTATATATTTTACATATTTGTAAATATTTCATGTATTTTTTTACACATTTTTTCATACTTTCTTTTATATATGTGTTCAAATATTTTGCTTATGTTTTGATTCCAAGTGAGGGTAATAGTTGCTGAAGTGCTCTGTATATTAGATAACAGCACAGATCGAGAGAAATGAAAATTCTATGGATTAAAACTCCGATTAAATAATACAAATTAGAAATTAATACAAATTAAGAAATACCAACTTGTCAGGGTGCCTGAGTGGCTCAGTTGATTAAGCATCTGACTTTGGCTCAGGTCATGTTCTTGGGATCAGGTTCTCTGCTCAGTGGGAAGTCTGCCTCTCCTTGTCCCTCTCTCTCTTCCCCTCCACCCTCTCATGCTCCCCTTCTCTCTCTCTCTCTCTCAAATAAATAAATAAAATCTTTTAAGGAAAAAGATACCAACTTGTTTATGTAAAGTGGCCATTTTCAATTTTTTTTTTTTTTTGCACAGTCCTCTGGTATTGGCATCAGGCAACCCCTATGTTAGTTTTCATGAGCTATCATCACCTTTTAAATAAAAGGCATCATTTCTACATAGATTTAAATGAAATCACTTACATAGTTAAACCTGAAGATCTTAACTTTCAGAAATAAAGATGGGCTGCACTTTTCAATAGCAATCTTGACCTTATGTTAGTAACATATTTCTCCTGCTAGGCTAAACATCTTTTCAGCTTATTAGAGGGTAATTTAAGGATTAATTACTTCAGGAATCAAGATGAGGTGAGTTGTTTTATAGTAATGACATCAAAGAGCATCTTGTTAGTGACTCTAGCAACACGGCTATCATCATTTATCAGAATAATGTGGTTTAGTGGTATTTGGCTTGAAAAAAAAAACAGAATAAGAATGACTTGAATCGTGTTCTCTATTTTCAAGTAACGTTGCTGCCCCCTCCTTAAAAAAAATCCAATGTGCGTTTCTAGAATGACCTAGTTACCAGTGCTTTGCAAAGATGCTGGGTTCTTGAGCTGGTGTATGTTGTAAAGAACTTATAACTGTCTGCGTTCCAAAACCATACCAGGACCTCCTTTCCAGGTTATTCACACAGAGGTGGTCACAGCTTCCTACTAGCAGGACATTGCATCAGTGTGATGATAAAAATGCAAAAAAGGAAGCCCTTTGTAGGCAAGAAATACTGACTTCACATTCACTTGTCTATCTATTTTTGATTTCAGGCTTGACTTATTCGGTTACAGCGTACCAAAATTTAATTCTTGTGGTTTGCCTTCATATATGCAATCATGGTTTGCTTCTGTGTGTCTCCAGCAGTTTAGACTAATTTCTATACCTCAGGGTGGCTTTGCCTGCCATTAGGTATTTTTGACTCTAGATGACGGTATAGGGCTCTCAGACACTCCAGCGACAGAATTTCAGAGGTATTTTCAGCTTCCTATGTTATATAACACAGATTACTTGGTTGTACTACTTAATTTATCTACTAAAGGCATGCCACCACACACTCTAAATCATGTAATGCTATTGTCTTCTAGTGTTCGAAAATAAAGGAAATGTTTATGCCTGGACAAAACAGACCAGGACTTAGGCCCCAGACAAAATTGCTTCTGTTTTTAGGACTGCAACTTAAAACATTTCTGGGTTTAATTTTCACTAATTCCTGAGGATAATGAAGGTGTCGCTCATGAAAGAGGAAGGTGTCGGTAATTTTCTTAATTATACTTTGCGATATTCTCTCCGTTTGCACAATAAGATCTTTCTCCAGGTAATTCCAGTTGAAAGCGGGGTGATACAAATGTTCCTTGATTAGCCCTAAGATCTTCTAGCTCATATATTTCCCTTTCCTTATTTTGAGGTAGGAGGGGGAAGGGCTGGGTTTTTTTTCCTTCCAAGTTGCACACCATCTGTTTTTTAAAATAATAACTTTCCAGGAGTGGAAAGTGCTTCCTAGCTGCTCTGAGGGAGCTCTTTCCCAGTACTTCTGGGAATGTTCAGCTGTTCCTTCTTTGCTGCCCTCTCTTCCTGCTTCCCTCAATCCCTTCTCTTTCATTTTCTCCCTTCTTCCTCTTTTGCTTCCTCTGCCCTCCCTGTCTCTTTCTCTCTCTCCCTCTTCCCTTCTCTCCTTCCTCCCTCCCTCCCTCCCTCTCTCCCTTCCTGCCTGCCTTCCTTCCTTCCTCCCTCCCTCCTTCTTTCCCTCCCTCCTTCCCTCCCTCCTTCTCTCTCTCCCTTCCTTCCTCCCTTCCTTTCTTCCTCCCTCCCTCCCTCCCTCCCTCCCTCCCTCCCTCCTTCCCTTCCTTCCTGCCTTCCTTTTCTTCACTGAAACACAGTGAAAAGATCACAAGCACAGAGATTAGTCCTGAGTTGAATCCCGCAGAAACCTCATACCTGTTAAGTAACTTTAGAAAAATGATTTACTTTCTTTGAAAGTTATTTTTCTCATCTGAAATATAGGACTTATAACGCTTTCCTTAGGCAGCTGAAGGGAGACAAATGAGTCAATGTGTGGCACATTTGGCACATCCCTGGCACATACGATTACTTTCTTGGTAATAAATCATTTGGTATACACTTACTTATATCCAGGAGAAGTTAATTTTATCTTCATAGCAAGGGCTGAATAAATGGTAGTTACTACTGTGTGAATGTTCTTTGGACATTTTAGTGTAATTTGCTTTTCATGTAACATGTTTATGCTATTAAAATGAAATAATACTTACATTTCTTCAGTAATTTAAGGTCATTTCACTCAGATCACAAATCCTCACACTCTTCTTTTAAAGATATACTTATTTATTTTAGAGAGACAGAGAGAGAGGGAGCTTGAGTGAGTGCAGGGGAGAGACAGAGGAAGAGAGTGCCAAAGCACACTCTTTTTTTTTTTTTTAAGATTTTATTTATTTGACAGGGAGAAACACAGGCAGAGAGGGAACACAAGCAGGGGGGGTGAGAGAGAGAGAAGCAGGCTTCCTGCCGAGCAGGGAGCCTGATGTGGGGCTCAATCCCGAATCTCCGGGATCATGACCTGAGCCAAAGGCAGTCACCCAACCAACTGAGCCACCCAGGCACCCCACCAAAGCACACTCTTAAAGGAAGGCAGAGCCCCACAAGGGGCTCAATCCCGTGACCCCAAGATCATGATCCAAGCCAAAGTCAAGAGTCCGGCGCTTAATCGGCTGAGCTACCCAGGTGCCCCTGATCCTCATATTCTTGATTAACATCACCTTTCAGTGGGTACTCACATATATGCCATTGGGACAGTAGGAGAGCAAGGATGAGCTGGGCAGCCGAAGACCAGCTTTTGTCTCTGCATTAGCTAGTTCTGGGCCCTTGATGGAATCCTTTCTTTGTTTGGGGAGGGCACTGCATTCTCCAATGGGATTTAAAAAGGAGATTACATTATCTTTCTTCTAAGCGCCCCTTCCAGAGTGGGCCAGCTCTAGCTGGGAAGCCAATACGGATGATCCCCAACTTGCGATGGTTCGACATGATTCTTTGACTTTCTGATGGTGTGAATGGTGAATGTGTGAATATGTATCATTAGAAACTGTACTTGGGATCTTGAACTTGGGTCTTTTCCTGCACTTGTGATAGGTGATATGATCCTCTCGGGATGCTGGGCAGAAGCTGCAGTTCTCAGTCAGCCACAAGATCGAGAGGGTCAAAGTGGGATCAACTTCTTCTGTGTTCTCTTTTACTTCTTTTTCTTCTTGCCAGCTGGCTACCCGTGCTCTCTGACTCCTCTAGGACCTAAAGGAGGGAGGAAGTTTGATGGTGGAGATGAGAAGAAGAGATAGAGAAGACGCTTTCAGGATGTGTTTGTGGCTTTTCAGAGATCCCACCTGTCTTCTTTTGGTGCTGGAGATCTCTTATCAGAAGTTGCCTGGGTCCCACTAAGCACATCTCCTCTGGCTCATTTGTGACTTTTCCTTTGGTCCCCAAGGTTGTGCCTCTTCTTTAGCTGGTTCTCTTTGACAATCTCAGAGCAGGAAGAGTGGATGTTAGGCTACTGTTGAAGGTCTATTGGAGAATGGAACGGACTTAACCGCACATTGATAATTCTTATTGAACTCTTTATCTGATCTCTAACTTCCTTCATAGGAGGACAATTGGTGGTCATTCAAAAAGTACATGACTGACTTCCAGCCCCTTACATGCAGGCCTTACTCATATGGTCTAGCTCTTCATTTTGGAATGTGGAAAGCGTTATCATTTGTTGTTTTGAGTCATTAGCCCCAGATGAAAATAAAACAATAAACTCCCATTTTATAATTTATACCATCCAGATCAAGTGACAGCAGCTTTGCCACTTGTCTAGTTCTTAGCACCATTTCATAAAAAGTGTACAATGTATATCTAAAAAGACCCTAAAATCCCTTTAGCTTTTATCCTCACTCCGTGTATTAACTGACCTTATTTGTAATTCATTATTTCTGTTTGAATTATAAAATTATTAATATTAGTTGACTTTCTAGTGGATTTTGATTGTTGATTGATTCTTTTTAAAATTTGTATTTATTTATTTTTATTATGTTCAGTTAGCCAGCATATAGTACATGTAAGTTTTTGTTGTAATGTTTAATGATTCATTAATTGTGTATAATGAATTGTTGAACACTACAACAAAAATTTATGATTCTTTAAAAGATTTATTTTATTTTACTGTATTTTATTTATTTGACAGAGACAGAGCATGCACAAATAAGGGGAGTGACAGACAGAGGGAGAGGGAGGAGCAGGCTCCCTGCTCAGGAGGGGCTCGATCCCAGGACCCAGGATCATGACCTGAGTTGAAGGCAGACACTTAACTTACTGAGCCACCCAGGTGCCCCAATGTAGACAGAGAGAAAGAACGTGAGATTGTGTGAGCAGGGGAGGGGGATGGGCAGAGGGAGAGAGAGAGAGAGAATCTCAAGTAGACACCTCAGTTGAGCATGGAGCCCAACAGGGGGCTTGATCTCATGACCCTGAGGTCATGACCTGAGCCAAAACCTAGAGCTGGACACTTAACCGACTAAGCCACCTAGGCTCCCCATTGATTACTGATTGATTCTAATGGACCTATTTCTTATCTGTCCTTTATGCGTATAGATTTTGAGATAAGGAGATGAGCCATCTGAGAGCGACATTTGAAGAGACAGGCACCATGTCACATGAATCTGGGCTTTGGAGCCCACTCCTGGAGAGCTGGTAAACCATTCTGATAACATGCTCTTCACTTCACTGTTTGCTGAATCATTCCTGCACAGTACTGAACGACAGAACAGAGTGATGGGATGAATGCTGCAGTGATGGTCTGAGTGGCTGAAACCTGGTGGAGGCACAATCCAGGAGGAGGTGTTCTCTCCACAGCTTGGAGCCACCCATAGCTATGAGGCCCTAAGAAAGGAAACGAAGTAACCTCTCAATTAATAGATTACAGGGAGTCTTTCTCAAAGTACACATCTCATTACTCATTTGATCATAGGGTTAGTTTAATATATAAATATCAAGATATTATTTTTTAAAAAAATAATTTATTTATTTATTTGACAGAGAGGATCACAAGTAGGCAGAGAGCAGGCAGGGACAGAGGAGGAAGCAGGCTCCCTGCCGAGCAGAGAGCCCAATGCGGGCCTCGATCTCAGGACCCTGAGATCATGACCTGAACCACCCAGGCGCCCTATCAAGATATTCTTTAAGATTTAATCCAAAAGGCTTTAAATGTAGTTCTCAAGAGTGCCCTTAAAATTGGACTATCCAAATAAGTCACATTCCACTGGCAAAGGATTATGCAAAAGAAATTCTTGAACTTTAAAAGACTAGTAAATTATATTGTACTTTATTGTGACAGATTTTGATCAACAATGAAGTTGATGTATCACAGTAAATTGTTTTGAGCATTTTGACCTAAAAATTTTTTCCTCTTCAACCCCTATTCATATACTGACTGTGGAATGTCTGGATATGAAATTCAACCAGTGTAAGCAAACAGAGGAAACTCTCTTGATGGGCAACATTTTATTATCCCAGAGTCCTGGGATCATGCCGGGAGCCGGCCCCGGCAACAGTCAGTGTTCTGAGAAGGTGGTGACCAAGTCTGCGATATGAGGAGACCGGACTCGAAGAGTGGTGTGGGGATCTCCTCTCCTGAAAACTGTGTCTTCAGGGTTTTTTATTTAAAGCTTTTTAGTTACAGATCATCTCGAGGGAAGGGTGTATGATAAGAGAGATTTATAACAGCTTACACAGACTTCATTCAGGTTTCCAATCATAAATTCCCCAAGACATCGGCGCTGTTCAGGTGCCATAAACTTAGGACAGAGCATCCCTAATTGTGGGCGGAAACAGACCCTGGTCCACCCGCAGTCACATCAATCTAGCTTTAGGCAAACAGTTGGTTCTGTCTTATCTCAATGGAATGCTTTCTCCTCTGACAGGGCAAGGCAGAGTGGGCAAACAGACAAAAGGTGAATGGGTGGTCATGGAAACTTTAAGTAACTACATTTAAACTATTAAGTATATTACATTTAAACTATTAAGTAGATTGGTATTGCTTGCAGCATGGCAGGAGGGGCAGATCACGCACCGTCCCCGAAAGGATCAAGCCCTGCATTGGGCTCCCTTCTTGGCGGGAAGCCTGCTTCTCCCTCTCTCACTCCCCCTGCTTGGGTTCCCTCTCTAGCTGTGTTTCTTTGTCAAAGAAATAAATAAAATATTTTTAAAAATTCAGAAATATTTTATAAAGTATGGAAAAAATTCAAGAGAGAGGACTGCTGCTTGCACCTCATTCTGGATATTCTAAGCTAGACTTTTACTGGAACATCTAAGGTTGATTTAAAGAGAAAATGGTGCTTCTAATTCTGCAATCCTCTGTGCTTTGGCTCTGGAGTATTTGTCTGTTCTGGAAGCTGGAATGACAATTGGTAGTGTGCTTTGAAAAATGGGAGGAGTTAATGAGGTCTTTTATTATACGATTATGTTCTCTACTTTCCCATCTAATTTGCTATAAGGTAATTCAACCTGTATTTTCCCATCTCTTAACGAGAATAAATAGCTGCACAGTCTGTTTTCAGGGCTTTAATTGTTTGCTAGACAATGCAGATCTTTTCCAATAGTGCTTATGATGCTTGAGAGAATGTTTCCATTCGTACAGAGTTTCTGCCAATCTGACTTTTTGAATAAACTCTAATGGTACTCTTGTTGAGCAGACCATTATGAAGATGCTATCAAAGTCTTAGAAGTGAATTATAGGCAATAGGATAGTCCTGAGGGTGGGAAGGAGAAAAAGCGAGCCTGCAACACTACTGACCAAATCTTTCATGTTCTTAACTATAATGAAGCAGAGTTGTTACTTTTTTAAAATTGCTATAGTTAAAAGCAACAATCAAACTACTAAATCTTCACCTCATGACAATTTTGTGATCTCTATATGGAACAGAGCATTCATTTCCTCCATTTGGCTTAATAGTTTGTAGCATATTTTCTTGATAAAATGTCTCTTCTTCTCTCCTTTTATCATTTCCTTTATGGTCACCAGAAATCTTCCAAAGAAGAAAAATGCACCTCAAAAGTCTATCTATTTATCTATCTATCGTCAATTAAATATTCCCTACAAGCTAGCAGGAATGTCCCTAGTGCTAATTATAAAGCATGCGGGGAGTCATGAAGAAATAATTTAAGAGGAAGAAATGGTTAATGTAGAGAAATGTGGATAGGAAGAAAGATAGAGATATAGTTGAATGAAATAGAATGAAAAGTCTGAGCTCTGAAATTGAGACCAAATAAGAGTGTGAATAATCCTACCAGCACCTTTCTCTGAAGCCCATGATTTGAACAGTGGAAGAATATTCTGAAAATCGTGCTGGAACCTACATGCGGTCGGTTGCAGGAACCATGTGGCTGCCTTACAGTAGTCGAACAACGGTCCGGAAAGGGCGATGCTATGTTCGGTAGTATTTAACAATAAGGCTACCTTTTCTGTGTATTCTCTTTGCAGTTAAAAATAAAACACCAACTAGAAAAGTTCATTTTGATCTTTTGGCAGTAGGGAGAGCTGGAAAGTTCCCCTGCCAGCCTTATTGAAGAATGGGTAAAATCCAGGGCAAGATCCATGATGGTGTCATGGTGCTCCAGCCAAGGTGAAGGGTACTTGGTGGGTAAGTGTAAATATCCATGCTTTCACTGCGCTTAGTGGGTCTTGTTTCTCTGCTTGGCTTTGTGTGTGGGATGCCCATCTAACTGCTAACCCCCAACCCCTTACACCTGACTACACCCCTACCCTTCTGTTGATGTAGGACATACATGCCTGTGAGCCTCTAACTAGAGAGGTCTCTGCGTCTCAGGTCCCAGAACACCTGTGATGGGTTGCTTTTGCCAATTTAGTTCAAAGTATTAGAACAATTCTTAAAAATTCTTTTGCTAGTCATTGACTGGTGTTGGAGACAGAGAGAGAGAGAGAGAGCATACACTCGCACATCTGTGTATGCGGAATTAGCTTACGTGACGATGGGTGTTGGGTAAGTAGCCTTTTGTAGTCTATCACGATGTCTGGGGTTGGAGACTAAAGTCCAGGGAAGAGAGAAGGGAAGAGAATGAAGGGGCTAGAATCCTATGAGTACAAGCTGAAACACCACAGACTGAATGGATTGAAAGCTGTGTTCAATCTTGCTGCCTCTGATGTTGGTGACAAAAGTATCCTGCAAAACCTGGGACCCTTCTTCATGGAGCTGAGACACACGCTTGCCTCAGTCACTGCTTTGAACAGACGGGGTGATTCAGCAGATCAGAAACAGCACATAGAGGCTACAAAGGGCTGTTGCCTGCCTTCCAACTTCCAAAAGCGCTCAGAAACTCCCCTGTGGCCCAGAAACATACAAGAAAGGGAGTTCTGGGGAGTGTAGTTACACCTGGGCAAGTTCACACATTGCAAGGTAACCACACTCCTAGTATCTGTGATGATGGAGGGGTAAGAGTGATCTGACAGCAGCCGACATTTACTGAATGAGTGCTTTCCATTTGTTAGGCACCGCGCTAAGCTTTTCTTATGATTATTTCATCAGATCTCGACTACAATCCCTTGAAGTAGGTTTTATTATCTCCCTCACAGATAAGAGCCAGAGACGGGGAGATTCCATAATTTGTCAAATTGCATGCAGCTAACAAGTGGCAAAGCCATGATTGGAGCCCAGCTGGTTTTTAAACAACTGTTCTCAAAATATCATCTGCTAGCATAAGTTTCTTTAAACAAATGGTTAATTTTCACACTCACTAAAATGTCAACATTGCACTGAAAGAGAAAAGTGTGTGTGTGTGTGTGATTGAACATTGACTGGGAAGAACACCCATAGAGCCTTTGTCCATGCAAACAACAGTAGTAAATTCAGAAGACTGAAATTTGCCAACCAGTTATGTAATTTTTCCAAGATAACTAGCGTACCTCTGGTACAAAAGGATTTTTCACCTAATTTTCTTCACCTTCACTACAAATGTTGTGAAGATTCTAAAACACTTTAAAGGTACCATTTGTATAAAATTAACTGCATCCATGATGTCCTGTAACATGTCGTACTTTTTCTCTGCCACTTGCTTACTTATGAATAATGCAGTGAAGAAAATTCACTTGTGTTGCTAGCTCATAGACTCGCTCTGGAATTCTCTATTCCAGACAGAGCAGCTGTTCTATCAATGGTTGTTTACAAAGTTTTTTCCCCACAAAACATTGTTTTTTATCTAAGAAATAATTTAGTATTGAGACTGTATCTTTTTGGGCATTTCTATTGGTACACAAAAAGTAAGTTTTCACTGTGTTTTGTTACTGAAATAGAGTCTATAATATACCAAGTGCCGTAAGTTGGATGCATTAGCAGCATCTGTATTCTTAACCAACTGTGTAACAGTTTTACCACACTATGAGTTTTTTCTAACATTGTTTTTCAATTTTTCATGAATGTTTTCCATGTCTTCTAGCATATTTGCTGACAAAAGAATGCATTTTATTTTGCTACTAAATTGTCTTTCTTTCTTTTTTTTTTTAAGATTTTATTTATTTACTTGACAGAGAGATCACAAGTAGTCAGACAGGCAGGCAGAGAGAGAGAGAGAGGAAGCAGGCTTCCTGCTGAGCAGAGAGCCTGACACGGCCTCGATCCCAGGACCCTGAGATCATGACCTGAGCCAAAGGCAGAGGCTTTAACCCACTGAGCCACCCAGGCGCCCCTAAATTGCCTTTCATTTATAATTTCAGTCATTTTTAATGCATCCAAAAGAACAAGTGTTTCCCAAATTTGTAGAGTTTTGTCTTTCATTTTTAAGTAAGGAAACCCCAGAAGGACTTCTCAGCATTTACCACTAAAGCTCAGTGAAATTCTGTAAGATACTTATTATTATTTGCTGAAAAATGGAAGAGGTGTTTTTATGTTCTTAATACTTATTTTTAAGATGAATTACTGCTTATTGGCCAATAGGCCACACTATACATTTAGAATTATATTGTAAATGATGATTTCCTTGATACAATTTTTTTGGTTTAATTTTTATCAAACTGAATTATTTCAATGTTGTTTTTAAACTCATAAAAACAAAGACTTTGTACTAGGACAAGAGAGAGCTAATATTTTTTTGCTCTTAAATTATGCTTCCATTATTAATATTAATCTTCAATTCTGATTACTTTGCAGACAGCTTTTAGAACCAACTTCCCATTTTTAAAAAAGTCTATTACTAGGATATATAATCTATAACTCCACAAATTTGAGCCAGGAGAAATGGTCATATATTCATGACAAGCTGTGGTGGGGGTTTGGGGGGACCTTCCATTTTCATTCCATATAGTAAACATTAGTAGAATTTATTTTTCCCCATGACTTTTAGATTAAGAAAAAAGCTATAACTAGAAGTTCCAACATGCCACTGTGGAGGATATTTTTGATATTATAGAGGATGCCTGGAGATGAGGGTACAGGACTAGGAGAAGGGGGACTAAGGAAGATACCGAGCCTGCGTTACTCCTCAGGCCTTAGCCTTTGCGGTGATTATTAAGCGACACGAGGTCATCAGACTGGTGAGGTGAGGCAAAAACTTCAAAAGAGGGGTGCCTGGGTGGCTTGGTTGGTTGGGCGACTGCTTTCGGCTTGGGTCGTACCCAGAATTGAGCCCCGCATCGGGCTTCCTGCTTGGCGGGAGGCCTGCTTCTCCCTCTCTCACTCCTTCTTGTGTTCCCTCTTTAGCTGTGTTTCTCTCTGTCAAATAGATAAAATCTTAAAAAAAAAAAAAGCTTCAAAACAACAATCAGGACATACATTTGCCCCACATCTCTATGCAATTAACCCTCTATGAATTCCCACAGAAGGATTGAGGAGCTCAAATGGGATGAGATTAAGATTCAGAAAACCAAGCATTACTGCCACTATAACTTCAGTCATTTTGATTCTTGATCAAGTGACCAATGAAAGTGGAACATTCCTGGCAGGAAGGTAAGTTTCAATGAAATCATTGTGTAAAAACAGGGCTTCTATAGATTTTCACCTAAGTATACAGCTTCTGAACATTTTATTCCATTCAATAATATTCCTTCATTTGTTCTATAGTTCTATAAAGGGGCTACTAGAATGCTGATCTCAAACAACTTGGGGCACCACTGTTACAGTCTCCAAATTCTCTCTTGTAGATTGTGTTGGTCATTGACACAGAATTGGGGCGAGTTACTAACAACTACTGAATGGAGTTCATGGTTCATGGAAGAAAAATAGAGAATTAGTAGTGTTTCAGAACGTATTCACTGTGAAAACAGTCAGTAGTGACTAGTTTGGCTATACCCTTACTTCAATGACACTCTGTATAATACGAACTTTGCTACCCAGTTACAACATGCAAAATGTGAGTCGAAAAAGACCTTGAGACTTTGCTTCTGGGGAGCAGATATTTTCTCACTACTATCAGTGTAGTTGTTGTATTACATGAAATTCAGAATTTAAAATGGTGATTCATTCCCTCAGATCATGGAAGAACTCTTTGGCAGGGTCTGACCTAAGCCTTGTGGCTCAATCAAGATGAACATGGATGTATCATACAAAGAACCATGAAGGAGAAGACAGTGATCCTGGATGTACGAAATGTCTACACTGCACAGAACATTACAGACATTAGTGAATATTTCAGGAGACTCAATAGAGATATGAAAAGAAGTGTTATTCCCGGAAAATTATTTAACTTACCTGCTGTATGAACAGACCAATAGGATTAATGACAGGTGCACAAGTGGAGCAGGACAAATTCTCAGACTGTACTCTTTAGCCATTAGGATGCCTTCTTTGGCTAAATGTAGAGAATCTGGGAAAATCTTGGTGAATCTTGAAAATTTTATTTCCTATTAGGTAGATCATTGTTTCTCAAAATATGAATATCCAACACCCACATCAAATCTTATGATATATACTTTACAGGTCAGGTTCTTGAGCATTCCAAAGATTTAATAAATTATGCCTGTGGCATCGAAGTTTCTGATTTTTAAAATCAGGCATTCTAGGTGCTACTTGGTGCTACTTACACAGACAGAAACCTTGAGAACTGCAAAGATGGAGGAAACAATTGGCTGACCTTGATTCTCTGAATGCAATCTAACAGAGGTTGGTGAGGGAACTTCAGGAAGCTGAAGTCAAAGAGGAAGAAATTGAGAATAACCAGAGTGTTTCGGTCTTCTACAGGACAGCAGATTTCAAAAGCTTAGGTAAAACGTTAGCTCCATTTCAAAGCACGAGTCTTTGGAGAACTGCCTGAGATGGTTGAGTTTTTTTTTGCCATGCAATTTGGTGTGCAATTTATTCAACTTTCACGTGGTGGGTAGGGTGTGGTACCTAAAGATACTAGTGTGTTTTTCTGTGCAGGAGCTCTCTGGGTTCCAGTTTCTGAAAGGATGGGCACAAGACTGAGAAGAGGTTATGGGATTCTCTGTTCAAGATTGGAGAGAAGATGCTTGTACAGAATTGTAGAGTATAAGGAAGGTTGTGTGTCCAGAAATGAGCTGAGGCCAAAATGTGAATTGCAACACAAACTTATTTACTTACTTGTTTATCTTTGTAGTTGTTTTTATTTTACAAAGATGTGACAGGTGTTGCCATTAGGGTTTATGGTGAAATGATAAGGGTTGACCTCTTCAGTTGCTATTCTATGTTCTAAGTTATTTTCACACACAAAGAAAGATGTTGAAAGGACTTTGATAAATATTAAAGTACTATGGAGAGAAGATTGTTCTTCTCCAAACAGAAACGGATTGGAACTTGGCACTGCCACTCACTAGTTGGGGGCCTGGAGGGAGTTACTTACTTCCTTGAGCATTATTCTATTTTTTTTATCTCAAAAATGGGGAGAAAAGCATTTGACTCATAGATATGTTATGGACAATAAAGAAATAATAAAACTCATGCAGATACACAAAATGTGATTCTTCCAAAAGTTAAGGTTTTGGCTCAAATTTCTTCTTATTCTGTGAAAGGCATCTGTAAACGAAACTGGAAATTACTGAATTGGGGGGGGGCTTCATTTTTGAAACATGTGGAAAACGAGAAAAGTTGTGAAAACCATGTGAAGACAATACTATTTTAATTTTTCTATGGAAGGCAATGTCAGATTTACAAAAGTAAGGATTAGTTTAACATTGATCTTTGGTGATATTTTTATGAATATTATTTGAAGAATGGAACTTTTGCATGTATAGGAGGCATAAATTAATGCACAATAGATCCAGACAGGAGTTCACTATCAACAGGTCACAGCAGATTGGCTGAATTTCTTTTGTTGGCAAGGTTATTGATGCATAGATCAAGGAATCTTGTTAGGCAGAAGTATGTGATGAAATTTACATCTCCCTTGTGTTCAAAAGCTAAATGCCGGTAGCTGTAATTGTTGGATTAGGGATGGATTGAATATGGATCCTTTTCATGTGTTTAAAGATAAACTGAAGCATATTTAAAAATTTAAGCATTTACTTGAGCAAAAATTCCATCAGGCATCATCTAAACTAGCAGACAGGGAGAAACTAAGGAGTTGCACAAAATGAGACTTTTGTAGGCAGAAGGGAGCAGGAACAAGGAAGTTATCCTAGGCAGAAATGTGGCTCAGTTATTACAAAATTACATAGTATTTTTAGGGGATGACAGGGGTCTAACTAGTGCTGATCATGAACCTGATCGACTGGTTTAAGATTACACTTCTGGGAGGGCCGAAATGTAAAGAAGTCTCAGTTTGGTGATGTGGCATAAGCAACTTCACATTGGGTGTGTTGTCTTGTTTTTAGGAGTTTTTCCCTTTTGATCAGACTCTAAGATTAACAGAGATGGGAACAAAATTTAAGCCATTAGGGCTGCTCCCACCTACCTCTCTGGAGTTTTTTGCTGAATCACTGTGTGATATTCACAGGTCACAACAAGAAAGCCACATTTTTTTTTAAAGATTTTATTTATTTATTTGATGCGGGGGACAGGGGAGAGGGAGAGCACGAGTAGGGGGAACAGCAGGCAGAGGGAGAAGCAGGTTCCCCACTAAGCAGGGATCCCGGGTGCGGAATTCCATCCCAGGAAGCTGGGATCATGACCTGAGCCAAAGGCAGATGCTTAATGGACTGAGCCACTCAGGCACCCCAAGAAATTCACATTCTTTAAATTGGTTTTTCTCTTCTTCCTTCTGGGTTGTTCCCAACGTAGGGAAATCATTTCTAGGTAGTTAGCTACAAACATGCATTTAAAGCTCTTGAGAGAACACAGGGCACCAGGAAGATTATTATGATTATTGTAAGTAGGATAATTTCCAATGTCTTGAGTGTACTTCAGAACCATGGTCCCCAAGACCAATCAGAATCAAATAAGTCAAATAAAGACTCATTTGAAGGAGCCGCTTCTTAAAGCCCACCGGCTTGTTCAGCAACCTTATGTAACCAAGTCTCAACTTCTCCAGAAGTGTCAGTCCAAAATGCAGCAAACGGTGTTGGCACCATACAGACACCTCCTTGCTCAGGGAAGAGAGAATCCAGAGCTATCTCATCATCAAGAACAACTTCATCCAGAGGGCGTTGGAATTTTTGTTGGGCAGTTATTGCTTTAGCAGCAGGTTCTAGAATATACCTTCCATAGTGATCTGCAGAAGGAAGCCAGTTTGCATCTGGAATGCCCCCTGGTAATTCCTGTTTGAGGAAACAAAGATCCAGAGCCACTCCCAAAGATAACCAAAAGAGAGAGAGGGAAAAAAAGAGAGAGAGAGAAAAAAAAAGAGCCCGCATACTCAGTAGGATTGGGAACAAATGAGGTGCAACTTCTGTCTGGTCACATTATGGGGGCCCCCAGCCTGATGGTTACCAAGCCCTATTCTCAGGTCACGAAATGAGACAAACAAAGAGGATGGCTATCTCTGGGAAAGAAAGGAGAGGCAATCAATGGGTACCTGAAGGCGAATTCACAAACCACAATTCAAAGATCTAATTCTTACAGTTCTGTGCCTCCCCATCCCCCTCAGCAATCTGAGTTTGGAAAGGAAGGGGAGTGTGTAATTTTACCTTCCTCTCTCCAGCAGGCACCATAGATGGTGACCTGGGAGACTTTGGTAAAAACTCTTACCCTTTGCCCGCTTCTGCCAGTTCTCCCAGGATCTGTCTGCAGTCTCCGGAGCTGGCCCGGTGTCCCAGCAGGTCCCATCCTGGTCACCAGACACCGTGGAGGAGGACAAAGAACTTCCCTTCGGTCCTTTGTGGTGAGTGCTGCGCTGGGGCCCCTTCTCTAGGGCCCCTCCTAAAGGGGATGGCTTCTCTAAGATGGTTCAAAGTTCTCCACTATTCCCACTGAACTCAAGATTGTCTTTGACGAATTAACCTGTTTGTTGAGCCTCATCACAAAATCTGCTCACCTGAGGCCTCGCAGTGCCCCTGCCCCGCCTCAGTCCAACCCCAGACCTGCGCGATTTTTAAGCGGCACTCAGTCTGGTTTTCAAGTAGGACCGGGTCAGGTTTGCAGGTTGGCGCTGGCGGAGAGTGGCTGGTTTGGGGCTGTCCGGAGAAGCAAAGGCTACAAGTGCGGAGGCTCCAGACGGGGAAGCTGAGGATCCAGGATCCCAGAGGGGCTTCCCCCGACCTCCACCTGCACCTCCAGCGGCCACGGGGCAAGCCTCAGCGAACTCCCGGGGCTCCGCAGGTACCTGCGGGCTGGGGGCTTGCTCCTTTCTTCTGGTGGGGGTGGGGGTGGGCTTCAAGGGGGTTTCCTTTTGATACCAGAATTGTTATAAATGGAGAAATATTAAAAAACGTGACAACTTCTGAGCAAAGTTGAATCAAATCGCGCAGGGTGCAGCCTAACGGATGAGAGGAGCTTTGAGCTGCTGCGCAAGATGGAGACTTTTATAGACCGAAGGGAGTGGGAACCAGGAAGTTATTCTGGGCAGGCGTGGGGTGGGGGGGAGAAGGCCAAGTTCCTTTCCTTCAGGGCTGACAGGGTCCTAGGGGATTTGGTGATGTGGGGCTTAGTTACATAAGCAACTTAGACTTGCGCCTGTTTTGTTTTTAACATATGCTGTTAACTTTTCTGGAACTCTATGACTCCCCCTTGAAATTTGTTACCTTGAACACTTACGTTGATGAGTGGAGCCGGCTTGGGTGGTTTTCCTTCGCAGTTATTTTCCTAATAGTCTGTTGCTTTGCACCTAAGGTCCAGGTGTATGTGTTGAAAGTGGGTGTGCGTGGAACACGGAGCCAGCCTATGGGTCCCCGAGACTAAGGAAGGAAAGGCCTCTCTAATCTGCAGGGAGGACTCTAAGTTGCATTTTATTCGGGAGCAAAGTTGTTGTCTGTATCTTTGTTACGTATGTATTTTTTAGCGTCTGATATAATAAAGTCCAGACTTTCCTCAAACTTTGCTTTTTTATTTGGGGCTTTACCAATCTGTACTAGTTTGCTACCTGGACGGGCCACTTTGGAGCGTGGTTCTCCGATTTTATTCAGAAGTTAGTTTCTCTTTCTACGCATAACCTGGGAATGAGGAGAGCCAGGCTCTGCCTGACCAGCTGTTAGGAGTAAAAGTTTTTAGTAATTACCCTGCCCATGGTCCCCAGGAATGGGACCAGTTAGCACTCGCCTGGTCAGCTGTCCTGGATAAAGGTTTTCGGTTATTACCCTGCCGGTGGTCCCAAGGTTCAAATCTGCCCCCTTACATTTGTCGCTTCTCAAGTTGGTTGAATGCTCTTTGATATCTTGGGTGAGTGTTTCTCCAGGTTTTTAGTTTTCTCAGTTTGTTTCTATTTTCCTGGACTGTTAATTCTGTTTCATGTTTTCCAGCCTTATGACTTTCTGCTTCCCTTTATATTTGCTTTCTGTTCCTTCAGCGGGAACCTCAAGAGATACAGAAGGTACATAGACCTTGGGTCTTTGGGTTACCATATTTATGTGGTAGCTTTATGCAAAAAACAAAACCAAAACAGAACAATCCCATTCATACTGATAGTTTTAAGAAATGCTGATAGGCATTTTAGACTTTAGAGAAATATTTACATACTGGAAAATTGTGAAATAAGGATTATCCCCCCCTTTTTTTCCCCCAAAGGTAAATTTGTAAGTTGTAAATGCATTACAAAATATTGGAGGAATTAACAATTTTTTTAAAAAAAACACACCAATGTATTTCTTGTCTTTGTTTTTCCAACCAGCATTTTGCTTATGTGTTTTCACATAGTTGTGTCAAAAGTTCGGAAATAAAAGTAAAACCACCAAATGACCAAGGTAGTAATTAGTAAAAGTTGATTGCACCCAGAAAGACGTTCGGGGAGGGGGTGGGGGGAGATTTGGCGTTCACACCAAACATGAAACGAGACTCAGGTGTATTATTAGAAAGCTGCTTACATAGTGAGGAGACAGGAATTGATTCTTCAGTGATTGGTTAGGATATTGGGATACCTTGATGTCATCATCATTGTCCAGTGGTTATTTCATATCACTTCTAGGGAATAATGTAAAGTTTTGCTTACAATTTTTGGAGGCATTGAAGAGTCAGGTTGTCTCACTTATCTTGAAAAAGAAGGTAAATTAAGTTTTTCTTGCATGACTAAAGTGGTTTTGTCTGTTGAGGGAATTTAAGTCTGGGCTGTGTTTGTTTATGATTTTTAACAGTTGTAATTATAGTAGGTACCCAATTGTTTCATTCTCACCATTTACACACATCTTTATGTATTTGCTTTCAACATTTCCTGAGGACAAATTCCCCAAATGGAAATTTCAGATCAGGAATTAAGAGGTATAAATATTTATGCTTCATATTACATTTTTACCAACTGATTTTCAGTTTTTTTCCAATCCTTGTCACTACCCTCATCCTGTTTGTGTCCTTCTCATATTACATACAGTTATAAACCATTTTCACTGAGTTGACTTGTACTACGTAAGTACAAAATGGAGAGGAGGCTTAGTGATTATTGAAAAAACAAAACCGCTTTAACTGCAAACCTAATAAGAGGAAAGCTGCTTAAAATCTAGCAGAAAAATATGATCTTACAAAAAATGGGAACGAATTTTGGTAGTCTGAGTTGTTAATTTGTTAAATGTAACTGGTACATCAAGCTCCATGTGTGGTTTAGAATAGTTACTTGTTATGTAAGAAAAAAAAAAAGTACTTTCAGATCCAAATGGTATTGCTTTAAAAATGCTTTCTTTTTAGGTGAATGACATGGGTACAAAAGAGTTTAAAACTTTGGTACATTAAGAACTGTTCAAAACCAAACAAAACAAAACACTAATTGGCAGAGGAGAAGAGAAAACCTAATTCTCAAAAAACCAAAAAACCCAAAAAACCAAAAAAATTCCGCCCCAGAACCTACCGATCAGTCACAGGTGATAGTATGAGAAAAAACACAGGTTGAAATTTAAATGATTTGAAGTCAATATGAGGAAGAAATTCTAACCAAGCAGACCAAATAGAAAATGTGCAATGAGCACCAGTGAATTTTTGGTCACTTGGAAATTCTATGGAGTTTTTAATTAGAAGTTGAATCTAGTAAACTTAATTTTTAACTGTGCTGTTCTGTGATGTTACAACTTAAACGTAATGTGAGTTATTCTAGGTTGGAATCACATGTCTGTGTGTAACATAAATAAGAATTGATCCAACAAGTGGTTAAAAAAATAGTTTGCAAAATTATATTTCAATAATGTAATCAGTTAGATTTGTCTGAAACTATAAAATGGAAGGACTTACAAACTTCTGTTTTAAATTATGTTATGAAAACAAAATAATGCAATAGATTGGTATTAGTTTTGGATTTTTCTATGACAAGGGAGAAAGGAAAAATAGTTTTGGGATGACCTCTTTTTTTTTTTTTTAAAGATTTTATTTATTTATTTGACAGAGAGAGAGATCACAAGTAGGCAGAGAGGCAGGCAGAGAGAGTGGAGGAAGCAGGCTCCCCGCTGAGCAGAGAGCCCTATCTGGACCTTGATCCCAGATCATGACCTGAGCTGAAAGCAGAGGCTTTAACCCACTGAGCCACCTAGACACCCAAAGGATGACTCTTTTGAATTGTTAACTTGTCCTAAAAAGTTATATCCACATAATTGGTTAATTATCTGTCAATGTTATTTATGAATTTCTTTTTTGTGAAATCCTGATGGAGTTTTTATTTAGTAAAGATTTCAGGGAAGTGTTCCATTTTTTTTTTTTCCTAGAGAAAATCCTATTTGTATTAATACATCAAGTCTATTTTATGATTGATTAAGAATAGTTCTATTGTAGATCATTCACCTCATTTATTTTGACGGTTGATTATTTTATCTGCTATTCGCACGGGAAATGAATTATTAAAATAGAAAACCAGTAAAGTGTGCATATAGTTTTTTAAGGCCCTACATAGAAATGGAGAAAGTGGGATTGATGTTTCTTTAGTAGGCAGGCCAGAGGCAAAGGAACCAAATATAATTAATATCTGTTCTAAAGTTTACCTGCACTTAGAGTGACTGACTTTGAAAAATGACTCTTAGGTGTTTGGAATGTGTTATGTCTGGACAGATGGAACCATGAAGGCACAGGTGGAAAGTTCATGGTACTTATCAGTAAGAAAGCAAATTCAGTTCTAGTGGTCCTAGACATCACATAAAACAAAGTGATGGATTTATTTTTATTACAGTCACTTTAGAGTAAATAAATGCTTCCATTTCCCCTGTAATCCTTTAGGCATATAAATCAAAAAGTCCTAAACCAATGCAATAGACCATATATGGAAGCAACCCACCTAATTCCAGAGTCTTCTCAAACTGGGAATCTCCAGTAGATTCCTAAGACATTAGCCAAATAAGAATAGCATAGACAGGAATGGATTTTTGATGGCGATAACAATGGTTTCTCAGAATTTTGCTCATTAGTGTGCCTATTTCTACTTCATATAATTTATGGTTGCCAACAACAAGACTGCAATACTTTGTCAACTCCATCCTTAGAAAAGCATATTTTTTCTCTTCATATTCTATCTTGAATCTTATTTTCTCCTTAAACAAATAAACAAAAAACCACAACTTTTACTCACACCTATCTTGTCAGGTGGTGTTTTTGTTGCAAATTAATTGTTGAAAGCCCTAAATTGCTGAATCCTCAACTGGAGTAAAACCAAGGACATAAATAAGGTAAATGACACAATCCCTTCTCCCCCCACCAAAACCAATCCTGGCTGCCTAGTTCAGTGAGTCCCTCTGGGATTTTAAAGGGGGTGGAGTCATTATTAAATGAATGTAGTCCCCAGCCAGTCTGCTTTAAGATGGAGCTTCAAAAGGGGGGAAAATGAAAGGGAACACAATAATTGCCTCTACTCCCAAAGGCTTTATTTCCCGGTTTCCTAGCCCACATACGTTGTTTGGGTTCCTATAAGTATTTCTTTTGAGTGAACCGTAGATCTGTGTTGCTCTGAGGTGTGGGAGATGCTGTGCAGGTTTAGTTCCCACCCAAAGTATCAATTTTGGTAACTAATTGCATGACAGTTAGCTTTTTGGAAGCTAAAGATCCAAATAATGACTTGATCCTATCATCTTTTACATTTTCAAAGCCTCTTAGAGCAACCCTGGGATTCCATTTTGACTAAGGGCTTGACTTGCTAGATGGAAACCTCTCCCCTTCGTATAATCCTTCTCTAGCATTCCATTCCCTATCAGATGAATCGAAATGCTTCAGAATGGCTTAGGTTAGTAGTTCTCAAGATCTAACAGGCATCCTTATCCTCTGGAAGGCTTTTAACATGGAGATGGCTGGGCCTCATGCTCCATTTCTGATTCAAGAGATTTGAATTAAGACCCGATCTTTTCCATATCTGAGAAATTCCCAGGTGATGCTGGGATGGAATAACAAGGATAACAATTAGCAGAGGATATTCCCCCTGATGTGACCAGGGCGAGCCTAATCTCGGACCACTTCCTACTCTTCCAGTGGGTTATCAAACTATTTGCAGGTAGTAAACGGGTGTTCTCTCTGCTCCAGGTTCTGCCTTTTAGCTCAAGTCCTTGGAGTCTGACCTCTCAGGTCTCCCTCTGACTCTCCCAGCTCTTAACCACAGTTTGTTGTTAGTGGATAGTGAGTTCCTTGAGGCTCCCAACTTCATTCTATTGGCTTTTTTGTTTCCTTGGTTTCTGCCATTGAGTTTTCTGTTTTCTTGGAAGAATTGTGATTCCTTGTCAGGATCATAGGTTTTACTTTGTTTTCTATGTGCTATGATACAGTTGTTACGTGCAAGGACTTTGGAACCATGGCTTGGTCTCAGCTTTTTGTTATTTTATACCTTTCTGTCTGTAAGTATGGGCAAGTTACCCCATCTCTCTCAGCCTGAGTTTTTGCAACTATCAGGATGGTCCTAATGATTCCGTTCCTTATTATTTTGTTGGGTCAACTCACTTAACACCTGTGAAGAGTATTGAACAATATCTGGTAAGAATGTCAGCACTATATGGGCGTGATCCTGTTAGTACTAGAATGTGATCCACAAGGGCAGGGAGCTGAGCTTAAATGTTTGCTGAGTCAGTGAATCCTAAGTGGTTCTGGAAGCTTGAGGATTGAACTACGTAACTTGGATTGAACTATGAGAGAATTTGTAGTTGAAAGATTGACTGCAAGAACTATATTGACATGGTAATGCTCTTGTTGGCTACGCAGTGTTTACATTTTTAAAAGAGGCTTTATTTTTAAGAATCCTTTTATGTTCATAGGAAAATTGAGCAGGAATAATTCCCATTTACCCCTCTCTCAGCATTGCTATCTTACATTACTGTGGTAGATTAAAACTGAACCAATATTAATATGTCCTAATACCTAAGGTATGGTTTACATTAGGGTTCATTCTTTGTGTTGTAGGTTCTATGGGTTTTGACCAATTGGTCATGTATCCAGTGTTCATTAGCATACACATTTCACCACCCAAAAAATGACCTTTGTTTCACCTATGCATCCCTTCTCATCTCCCCCTGTACTGGTGGTAACCACTAATCATTTTACTATCTCTATAGTCTTACCTTTTCCAGAATTTCATGCAGAATTATACAGTATATAACCTTTTCAGAAGGGCTTCTTTCACATAATAGTATGTACCTAAAGTTCTTCTGTGTCTTCTTTTGGCTTGACAGATCATTTCATCACTGAATAATCTGTTTGGATATACCATATTTTATCTATGAACCTGTTGGGACATCATTATTTCTTCCATTTTTGATAATTGAGTAAAGCTGCTATTATAAACCTTCATGTGCAGGTTTTGTGTGAACAAAAGTCTTCACTCCATTTGGGTCAATACCTAGAAGTATGCTTGCTGGGTTGGGTGGTAAGTTTTTAACTTGTAAGAACTTGCCCAGTGGTTTTCCAAAATGTACCATTTTGCATTCCCAACAGCTGCGAATGGGCATCCCTATTGCTCTCCATCCTCTCTAGCCTTTGGTAGCCTGTGCTTTGGATTTTAGCAGTTTTAATAGATACAATTAGATTAAAAAAAAAAATCTTCCCATAACATTTCCTCTTGCTTCATTTATTGGTCCTGTGCCTGTATGGTGGTAAATTGACATTGAGCCCCTGGAGTGTCCAGTGCGGAGATTTATCTGTATTCCTAGCTGGAAGCTGCATTTAAGAGAAATTTGCCAATCTAACTGCATAAAGGGAGTTATGGCGTCACTGACATGAAAGGTACATGAGGAACTCCCTAATTAATCCTGGGAATCGGGAAGCACAGGCAAAGAACTGATCTTTGACCTAATCTCTTTTAGACTGTGTGGGGTTTCATCATCCTGATCTCCCGGCACAGCACAGGAAAAGAGCTGGAAGCCAGGAGCTTGGGGTTAATGTATCCGATTTCCCACTACTTAACCTGGTGACCTCCAGCGAGTCACTTAACCTCCAGACCCCAGAGCGAGTTGCACTGTATGATGTATAAGATCCTTTCAATTCCAGAATTCTGATTCTGAAATCCATCTTGCCACTGCTGTATCAGCACAGAACGAGGGAAGGAGCGCCCACATAGCCCACGCTCTGAGGCAGACAGGATTCCATCAAGTGGAAAACCCTCTTGAGTCAGTTGTCAGTCTTCGAAGCAGCAGAAACCTGTGACACGGTGGCCCAAGTAAAGTTGTTTGGGGGAGATACTGAGAATTTCAAACAGGGGATCCTGTGTTTGGGTGAGTGACGCATGGGGGTCCTAGGAGAGCATCTTTGACTGAAGGAGAGAATTTATGATTAGCAGTGGGGGTGGTGGAGAGAGAGCTCTGGCATGCGGGGCTGTGCCGTATTACTGAGATTTTTTTGTCGTTTGTGGGTGAGGTTAGAGGGCTTGTATGGACAAGCAAATTAAACTGAACGAGGTGAACAGGGACACAGGGAAGAGCTGGGGAATGACAGAAAAGCCGTTGTCAGCGTGATTGTGTATGACCGCGTCTGTGGCTAAGTGCATTTTTTAAGGGCCAATGAAATCACCTCTCTCCCTTTGAGACTGGAATGGCTGACATATTTCTGAGAACAAAAGGGGACATTTAACTTTAAGAGAATGAAAGGGATCTCTCAAATTTTTCTGTCACGCTTCTATCTCTATGTCCGGTTCGATTTCCCACAGAGCTAATTGGTCATTCTGAAAAGTCGCTGGGGTGCAGGCAGCCGTAAGTCATGTGAAGCCCAGATGATTTGGTCAGAGCTGTCCTTAATGATAATTGTGGGCTTTAATAACCATCCTTTATAGTAGTGGGGGAGCGGGACACCTGCTCATCCGTTAGGCTATTTTAATCTTTCTGAAATGACCCCCTGAGCATGTCTGATTTCTTCAGCATTGTCATCTCTACTTGTGCTGGTCACTGAACAGGTGGAAATGCAGCTAGAATGTGATGGTCTTCCCACTTACATCAAAGCACAGAGGCTCTCTGCCTGCGACACTAGGGTGGCCTGCAGTTCTAGGTGTCGATCAGTGGGTGGGGGGCGAGGGGGAGCTCAATCCAACAGGAAATTCACCCCCAAATGATTAATGGCTGAAACACAATACCGATTTCTACTTTATTTAAAGTATTGGGAGGACTGGCCAGCTCAGTAGGGCAGCCCTCTTCCCACAGACATCCTGGCACTGCTGCATGGGTCTATGCCATCTTCAATGGACATCTTCCAGGGTCGCCCTGGGCTTTGTCTACTAAGCCAGAGTGAAAGAGAAGCAGAGAGCGCTACTGTGTGGGACGTTCCCTCCCCCACCCGGCAGACCAGAAATTGGCTTTTCTCCCTTCTATTCACATCCCATTCATTCACATCCCATTCATAGAGTCCTGCCTAGTGGCAGAATCTGGTCTCTGGCTAAGAAGCCCCTTCTCTGTGCAGTTCTAGTCCATAAAAGACAGAACATACGCTTTCGCTAGACATGAGCTGACCATCAGGGTGTTGTGTGAGCTGAGGTCACTATGGGCGTGGTAGGCTGTGGGTAGGGTGTTCTAGAAGACCTTTGTTCCAGAAAGATGAAGGCAGAAATAGGAAATACAACAGAGCAAGAGTTTCCTTACATTGGTATTAGGGAAGATGCATGAAGGGTGATTGTGGCTAATGATGTGCCATGCAGGGAGCCCGGCTCCAGCCTCCCCTCCTTTCTCCCTCCCCTCCCTCTCCCCTGCTTCTTCACATGCAGGACTGCATTTATCAGTGGAATTCTGACATTTCTCCCTGTGGGATCCGGGACACAGAAGGAAACTACTCTCAGCTGTTCTTTGTGGGGGGCATATACTCGCCACTGTTTGCTGATTGCAGAGGAGACAGAAAGGAATGGCCTATTGTGGTCAAAACTAGTTCAGGAGACAAAAGCGAAAATGAACTTCTGGGACTTCATCAAAATAAAAAGCTTCTGTACAGCAAAGGAAACAGTCAACAAAACAAAGAGGCAACCCACAGAATGGGAGAAGATATTTGCAAATGACACTACAGACAAAGGGCTGATATCCAAGATCTATAAAGAACTACTCAAACTCAAAATCCAAAAAGAAGATGAACACATCAAAAAATGGACAAGAGACATGAAGAAGCACATCTCCATAGAAGATATACAAATGGCTAACAGACACATGAACAAATGTTAACATCACTAGCTATCAGGGAAATTCAAATCAAAACCACACTGAGATACCACCTTACACCAGTCAGAATGGCCAAAATTAACAAGTCAGGAAACGATAAGTGTTGGAGAGGCTGCGGAGAAAGGGGAACCCTCTTACACTGTTGGTGGGAGTGCAAGCTGGTGCAGCCGTTTTGGAAAACAGTGTGGAGATTCCTTAAAAGATTAAAAATAGAGCTACCCTATGACCCTGCAATTACACTACTGGGCAGTACCCCAAAGATACAGATGTAGTGAAAAGAAGGGCCATATGTACCCCAATGTTCATCGCAGCAATGGCCACAATCGCCAAACTGTGGAAAGAGCCAAGGTGCCCATCAACAGATGAATGAATCAAGAAGATGTGGTACATATATACAATGGAATACTATGCCTCCATCAGAAAGGATGAATATCCAACTTTTGTAGCAACATGGACTGGATTGTAAGAGATTATGCTGAGTGAAATAAGCCAAGTAGAGAAAGTCAAGTATCACATGGTTTCACTTACTTGCGGTGCATGAGGGGTAACCTGAAGGACAGTGGGAGAAGAAAAGTAAATGGGAAGTAGGGTAATTCAGGGAGAGAAATGAAACATGAGAGACTTTGGACACAGAAACAAACTGAGGGACTTGGAGGGAGGGGGTGGAAGGATGGGAGAGCCTGGTGGTGGGTACTGGGGACACCTATTGCATGGAGCACTGGGTGTGGGGCATGGGCAATGAATCTTGGAACACTGGAAAAAAAGTTAGGTAACAATAAAAAAAAAAAAAAAACTAGTTCAAAGGTGTTTCCTATGTAGAACGTTTTTACATTTTTTTTCCTTTTTTTGAGGGGGAGCATATCTTGATTTGTAAATTTGTACCGACAACCATTTTTTCCCCCAAACTCTGTTTTGATAACACATGTTTTCCCAGTGCTTTTTACCTGCAAGACACTGATGGTCATCTTGGCTGAAGGAAGACTCTGGTTTAGGATTGATGTTTACATCCCACCCTCAAGTGACATCGTTCATTCCTCCACAATGAAGCCTGTCTCACTTTCTCCTTCAAACCTCCCATAGCCTCCGCAACCTGGAGGAAAGCATCTTTAAAACCTAACTGCAGGTGTTACAGAGTACTATTTAGTGTTTATCTGTTATAAATTGTTGAAGATGAGCCCAAATGTTCCTCCCTGTCTCCTTTGAATCACATGATTATCTCTGGGCCTTCTTCCTGGTTGTGGCCTCCGTGGTGTTTCTAATTTAGTCACATTTTTGCTTGCCTCGTTAGGTCTGTGTAGCAGTCCTGGGTTGATGGGGAGGGTTGGAGCATTAGGTCAATCTCATTAAAAAGCGCTTATGTCCTTGTTATGAGGTCCAGGTTTGTTTCTGGGTCTTGGGCTGCATGTGTGGATAAGAATTAAGGCAGTTGTGTGTTCGGTGTTCCCGTTTTCTGAAACCTGTGAGTAAATATTGTCTGTCCTTTCCAATTTTCCCGAGGGGAAACTTCAATTTCTTTTGCTTTGTTTCCAAGAGACTATGCTGTCCTGTTTCCTTCCTTCTTCCTTCCTTCCTTCCTTCCTTCCTTCCTTCCTTCCTTCCTTCCTTCCTTCCTCTCTCTCTCTCTCTTTCTTTCTTTCTTTCAAAATTGTATATATTTATTTGACAGAGAGAAGCACAACTAGAGAGGGAACATAAGCAGGGGGAGTGAGAGTGGGAGAAGCAGTCTCCCCGATGAGCAGGGAGCCTAGTGCAGGGCTCAATCCCAGGACTCTGGGATCCTGACCTAAGCTGAATGACTGAGCCACCCAGATGCCCCTCCTGTTACTTTTCTTTCTTTTCTTTTCTTTTCTTTTCATTTTTTTTTTAAGATTTATTTATTTTATTTGACAGAGTGATCTCAAATAGGCAGAGAGGCAGGGAGAGAAAGAGGGGGAAGCAGGCTCCCTGCTGAGAAGAGAGCCCACTGTGGGACTCAGTCCCAGGACCTGAGATCATGACCTGAGCCGAAGAGTACATATTCCCTATACCCTTCCTCCATGTACCTGCTACCTCATACTCTCTATGCTCAAATACTATTTTGTTATGTATAATAAATTTTGACCCAACACAAGTGTATTACCTTGGGAAATTCAAAAATTCGGTAACTAATTAGTGATTTTGTAACCTGGAAAATTTTGGTTACCAGTCAGATTTCACCTTCTAAAATGACTACCTTTCTGAGAGTACCAAGGATTATAGTCAGAGTTACTTTACCTAAAAATGTGGAATGGGTTTTTGCCTGCATAGAAAACTCAGCTGTTCTTCTTCTTCTCTTCTTTCTCCTCTTCCTCCTCCTTTTTAAAATAAGATTTTATTTATTTATTTGACAGAGAAGAGAGAGAGAGAGAGAGACGGCAAGTGGGCAGAGAGTGAGGGAGAAGCAGGCTCTCTGCTGAGCAGAGAGCCCTATGCAGGCCTTGATCTCAGGACCCTGAGATCATGACCTGAGTTGAAGGCAGAGGCTTACTTAACCCACTGAGCCACCCGGTGCCTCCCCCCCACCCCGTTTTAAAGATTTTATTTATTTGACACAGCAAGAGGGGAAACACAGCATGGAGAGTGAGAGAGGGAGAAGCAGGCTTCCCACAAAGCAGGAAACCTGATGTGGGGCTTGATCCCAGGATCCTGGGATCATGACCTGAGCAGAAGGCAGATGCTTAATGACTGAGCCACCCGGGTGCCCCTCAGCTGTTGTTCTAATGACAATAAAATGTCACTTTTTACCAAAATAGAAATTTCACTGATGCTATAGGTTGCTCTGCAGTGATTTATGTGAATTTGTGTGTATAATGCATGAATTCTAAGATGATTGCCTTATTTGATGTATACACTAATAGACATGTCAACATAGACCTTGGGTCTTGGAGTCAGAAAGACTTCTCAATTGTTAGTTGTATGAATTTGGGAAAGTTTCTTTAACCTCACTATTCTTTGCTAATCTAGAATTTGAAGGAACTATAGTTTCTCAGAGTTCTCAGGAATAAATGAGCTCATATACAAAAATACTTGCAACCATTTCTGGTACATAATATGCATATTTAAAATATTTGCTATTTTAAATCTCTTAAAAAATCTCAGAATTTACTACCAATATGTTTTAAGAAATTCTCTAATATTCCAATAGGGAAGCTTTGAACTCTGGGGATGGAGTGGTCACTATAGCTTATGAAATAAAATGATAGATTCTGGAGGACAAACAAAAAAAATTATAGAAGTTCTTGAGGTTCTCTGTAGATCCTGAACTGTTAGTGTTGGAGTTGGAATACCCCAGTGGTAAAATACATGGTTTAAAAAATTGGAGGAGAACCTACAACTGTAGAAAGGTAAAGACTCAGGAGTATACGATATGTGGGAATTGAGACCCATGAACAAGGTGAGAAGGAAAGTATTGCACAGGAACAAAAGGGAGGGCCAAGAATTACAGAAACAGTCTCAACAAAGTATTTATATAGCGCATTATGGTTTTTTTTAATTTTTATTGTTTTATTTGGGGAAAAGTGCTTCTTACAAAAGGGCAGCTGTAAAATAGAGAACTCTGCAACAATTACTTGTTTTTTCTTAGAGTGAAAAAATGGGTAGGATCCAAGGAATCAAAGCAGTATATGGACAAATGAGGAGCATCTCCAAGTTATTTTAGGAACTAGAGCAACAAAACTCAAAGCTAAGATTTCCAATCAAATTCTTCTAACTTTAGCTTGTCTCATGGATTACCACCCCTGCCCCCTTAAGTGGAAAAGCATGACTTACTCCTGCCAACCAATGACCCTGCTACAAGAAACGTCTTAGAATCTAAGTTTTTAATCACATCTATTTTTTTTTTAAGATTTTATTTACTTGACAGAGAGAAACATAGCCAGAGAGGGAACACAAGCAGGGGGAGTGAGAGAGGGAGAAGCAGGCTTCCCGTCAAGCAGGGAGCTGGATGTGGGACTCGATCCCGGGGCCTCCAGGATCATGACCTGAGCCGAAGGCAGTCGCTTAACCAACTGAGCCACCCAGGCGCCCCAGTCACATCTATTTTTTAAAGCACATTGTGTTTTGCATTATGCTCATTTCTGAGGTAAAAACAGAACTATAAGGTGTATTTATTTATTTATTTTTAGATATTTTATTTGAGAGAGACAGCACGAGCGTGGTGAGGGCCAGAGGGAGACATGACACAGCGATCTCCGTTTGGGGGACTGTTCTTCATTACCTATTGCTTATAAAAGTAATGATAAAAGATTGTAAAATAAACTGCTCTACTAAGGTCATTAGTAAGTTTCTAAGTGTTAGATACAAAAGAAGACTTTTATTTACACCCTCTGCTGCAAGTGATACAGTTCACTGCTTTTACCTTCAAATTTTGGCTCCTGGATCATGTCCCCCACGCCACCCCCCTCCTTTTTTTTTTTTTTTTTTTTTTTCTGGTACTTCTGTTAGCTCTTAGAATGTTCATTTTTTAACTTCACTTCTAATTCTCCATCCAACACTCCCAATAGATGTTGACTGAATCTACTGTAGGATCGAATATTCGATGCAGCTGGGGACTGGGCTTCTCCGTGTAAACTGGCTGCATGTCACATGAGCAATCTTGATAAATGCCACACCATCCAGTCCATTACGGGAGACCAAGTCACTCCCATCAGATCGGGTCCTCAATCTTATTTACCTGACAATGGGTACTCGTCAGGATCCAATCAGAAGCAGAAACACAAGGAGATATAATTTTTTTTTTCTCACTTGGCCTCTCATCTTCTGTTTTGTTCAGTTCACATCCTTGTGACAATTCCTTAGTTGCAGGATACAGCTGAGCATTTGCTCTATGGCTGTAGTCTTCCCTTCTGATGTTGAGATGGACAGTCACTGCTTGTTCCCTGAGCTGTGAACTCCTGTTTGGTCTCCTTGCTTCTGCATGGGCCCCATACCATCTGTTTGCTCAGAGCTCTTTTGATCCCTTTATGATGTAAGTTAGGCCATTCCTTTTCTCTGCTTAACTCCTCCAATGCCTCTCATTTTACTTGAGTTAAAAACCCAAGTCCATCCAGGTGATCCCTGAGGCTCCACGTGGTGTTCGTAATCACTGTGCTGATTGCCATATATACTGTGCCAGCTGTGAGGAGTTCCATGGAGAAATTTGAAGTATGGCAGTGAAAACGGGAGAGTCTGCCATGTATTTCTGGTTGCCCGATTGGATTAAATGGCTTTCTAGAGAACTGTTGTCCTGCAGAGATGGTGATAAGAGTGCTGGAGAGTTCCTTGTAGCCACTTCTATCCTTTGTTTCTTAGATCTAACATTTTATAAAATATTTCATGATCCTTTCCTTTCTAAAACATAACTGATGTTGGGACCGATTTTCTTGCTATTTAGTCACATACCTGCGGAGAAGTATGTTTTTGTGACCAGTAATATTGTATGTTTTCAAAATGACTTAAAATTATTTGTAACTGCTAAGTTATATCTGAAATCATGTTTGGCTAGTACTAATCCATTCTTGTCTGATAGGAAGAACTTCATACCATTTATTTTAAAAAGCTTTAGGAATAACTGTGTTTTAAAAGTATAGGGATGGCATGTAGTCCGGTTTCCCCTAACTGCTTATCTCCAGGATTATTCACATTTGTTTTCTTTAAACACACATGCTAACTCTGGAATAATTGGTCACAATTATCTGTCCTCTCTCCATATGTCTATTTATAATGAGGTCTTCAAAGGGAAATAACCATGTGTGTAAATGTCACTGTTTGTTGTAGTTCTCTAAGCATTTGCTTAAATTTCTGTTCTACAACTCTGTAGCTTCTTTAAAATACATATTAATGTTTAGGTAAAACTTCAAGAACACGATTAAAAACAAAATTAGGAGTAAGAAACACCAATATATTCTGCCTACTTTAAGAACTCTTAATTTGGAGAAAAAAAATACTAAAATTTATCAAGATTTAAAATGAAGGATATACTTCCTTATTCCTCTGTAAATGACCTTATGAGGATGATTGTGCAATCCTCAGGGGCTGATAAGCAGAAGGGACAAATTAATGGAGGCAATACATTAATAAAACCTTTAAAAACTGGAATTGACAAATGTCCCAAAACTTGTTTTTGAAAGCTCATTTTTCTAGTTGAGATAATACAAATGGCATAACTTTAAGATGTGCATTTTGATACCCATGTATTATGAAACGATTACAATGCTAATGTTAATGAATACCTGTAACATCACATAATTTTCATGGGGGTTGGTAAGAACACATATATTCTAGTCTTTTTTTTTTTTTTTAAAGATTATTATTTATTTATTTTTTTGACAGAGAGACAGAGCGCGCACAAGTAGGCAGAGAGGCAGGCAGAGAGAGAGGAGGAAACAGGCTCCTCGCCGAGCAGAGAGCCCGATGCGGGCCTTGATCCCAGGACCCTGAGATCATGACCTGAGCCGAAAGCAGAAGCTTTAACCCACTGAGCCACCCAGGCGCCCCATATATTCTATTCTTAACAACTTTCAAGTATACAGTACTGTCGTTAGCTGTAATTGTCATGCTGCCATGAGTTCCCCAGAATATTCTCATCTATTCACTGGAAGCATGTACACTTTGTCTAACATCTCCCCACTTCCCCCAGCCCCTGAGAACCACCATTCTTATGCTTTTACAAGTTTGGCCTTATTAGATTCCACATATCAGTAATATACAGTACTTGTTGTTCTGACTTCCCTTAGCATAATGCCTTCAGGGTCAATACATATCTCAAATGACAGGATTTTTCTCATGGCTGATTTAATATTTTGTTGTGTTTATATACCACGTCTTTATCCTTTCATCCATTGCTTGGCTCTTAGGCAGTTTCCGTAACTTGGTCCTAGAGAATAATGCTGCTTAAAGCAATGGTGCCTACGTGGCTCTTCACCAGAGTGATCTTGTGTACTTTGCATTTATACCAAGAAATGGAATTGCTAGATCATGTGGTAGTTCTATTTTTAGTTTTCTGAGGAATCTCCATACTGTTCTCCACGGTGGCTGTATGAATGACATTCCCATCAACAGAAACCAAGTTTCCCTTTCCCCCACATCACTGCCAGTACTTACTTCTTTCAGCTACCCTAACCTGTGAAAGGTACTATATCCTTGTGCTTTTGAACTGCATTTCCCTAATTAGTGATTGTGAGCTTCTTTTATCCTTTGGCCATTTTTCTGTTACCTTTTGGAGTGTTTATTCAGTTTCTTTGCTCATTCTCTTATTTTTGCAACTGAGCTGAATGAGTTCTTCATGTATTTTGGATTCTAATCTCTTAGAGAAATGATTTGCAAATTTTTCTCCCTTTCTATATATTGGCCTTTTGATTTTTGTACAGAAGCTTTGTAGTTTGTAGTACCACTTGCTAGTTTTTCCTTTTGTTGCTTGTGCTTTTGAGGTTATATCCAAAAATTATTGCGGAGGCCAATGTCAAGGAGTTCTCCCCTATGTTTACTTCTAGGAATTTTATGGTTTCAGTTTTATGTTTTTAAGTCTTTGATCCATTTGTCTTTGATCCATTCTGAGTTAATTTTTGTCAGTACTGTAAGATAGGAGTTCAATTATATTTTTCTGCATGTGGTTCTCTAGTTTTCCCAAAACCATTTATTGAAGAGATTATTCTTTTCCTATGGAGTGTTCGTAGCTTGATTGTTAAATATCTCTGGTCATCTATCGGGTTTATTTCTGGGCTCAATTCTGTTCCATTGGTCTGTCTGGTTTTTATGCCACTACTGTACTGTTTTGACTAGTTATAGCTTTCTAATATAGCTTGAAATTGGGAAGTGTGGTGTCTCCAGCTTTGTTACCTTTTAGGGTTACTTTGTTTATTTGGAGTCTTTTGTGGTTCTTTACAAGTTTCAGAATTTTTTTTGGTGTGTGTGTTTGTGAAAAATACCATTGGAATTTTGATAAGGATTACAGTAAATCTAGAGAGGGCTTGGGGGTAATATGGACATTTTAACAATTCTGTTTCTGAAAATGGAAAATCTTTGTGTCCTCGTCAGTTTCTTTCACTAAAGTCTTAGACTTTTCAGTGTACAGATCTTTTATCTCCTTGGTTAAACTTATTCTAGGAATTTTTTTGACCCTTGTAAATGGGATTATTTTATTATTTTAAAGTATTTTGTCATTTTTGTATAGAAATCAGTCATGTATGTTGGTTTTATAGCCTGCAACTCTACTGAACTTGACTAGTTCTACAGGTTTTTTGTTTGTTTGTTTTTTTGAGTTTTTAGGGTTTTCTATCTGTATGATCGTATCTGCACACAAAGACAATTTTATTTCTGTTTTGGAGGCCTTTTATTTATCTTGCCTGTTAGTTCTGGCTAGGACTTCCAGTACTAACGTTGACTAAGAGTAGTGAGAGTGAGCACTGTTCTTTCTGATTTTAGAGGAAAAGGTTTTAGCTTTTTATGATTGATGGTAGCTGCTGGCTTGTCTTAGCCTTTGTGTTGAGGTATGTTACTTCTGTATCCAACTTGTTGAGGGTTTTTAATCATGACTGTCCATTGAATTTTGTCAGAATCCTTTTCTGCATCTATGTAGTTGACAGATTTTTATGTTAATATAGTGTATCACATATATTGATTTTTGTGTATGTATTTTGAACCATTTTTGCATCTTAGATCCCATTTGATTGTGGTGTGTGATTCTTTTAATGGAGTGGCTGAGTTTGGTTTGCTAATACTCTGTTGAGAATTCTGGCATTTATGTTCACCAGGGATACTGGTCTGTACTTAACTTGAAGCGTACTTAGCTGGCTTTAGTGTCAGGGTAAGCTTAGCCTCATAAGATGAATTTGGGTGTGTTCTGGTTTTATATTTTGGTGGTTGGGGCAGGATTGGTGTTAATCCTTGAAATCCTTGGTACAATTGAGTAGTGAAGCGATCTGGTCCTAGACTTTACCTTGTTGCAAGTTTTTTGATTACTGATTAAGTCTTTCATTGTTGGTCAGTGCAGATTTCCTATTCCTCACTTAGTCTTGGTAGCCTATATGTCACTAGGGATTCTTATATGAATTTCTTTGTGTTCTTTTTTTTCCATGTTTACCAAGCAGAAAACATTTAATTTTTAACATTGTATATATTTACTATGTTTAAACTCTCTGCTCTATTAGGCTCACCTCATTTGCCTTTAATTGACGACTTCAGATAATGCTGTGGAGTTCTCATGCATGTATGTTTCCACTTGGATATAAGGAAAACTTTTGTCATGCAAATCTAGAAATGGAGTTACTAGGTCATGATTCATAAAAGTTGATTAAGTAACAGAAGATCATTTTCCGGGATGGCTGCACTAGTGTACTTCCTAGTGAGCATGCACGAGGATTCCTAGTGCCCATACATACACACCCACATTTGTATCATGCAGTTCTCCAATTTTTTATCAAGCTTATAGGCCATCTATAATGTTGTGCTCAGACAAATTGTTACTTAAATTGTAGGAGAAAATAGAAATAATGCATTGAATCTGAAATTTTACCTTTTATTTATCAACTTTGCCCCAAAACAAAACAAAGCCCTAAGAATGCAATCAAGCCTAAAAGGAGTGAGTCAGAGGAGATCATGGGTTATAAGAAAGAGTACTTGTGGGCGGCGCCTCGGTGGCTCATTCAGTTCAGCATCTGCCGTATGGCTCAGGTCGTGATCCCAGGGTCCTGGGAGGGAGGCCTGTGTGGGGCTCTGTGCTCAGCGGGGAGTCACTTCTCCCTCTCCCTCTGCCCCTACCCCTGCGCATATGCTTGCACGTGTTGTATCTCCCTCTCTCAAATGATTTTTTTTTAAGTACTTGGAAAAGAAAATGGTACACCTAGATTTAAAATCATTATGCAAAACAAGTAATTGCTGATATTATTTGACTTTGAAGTTAATAGGGTTTTTAAAACAGCCAAAGCATAATAGAAAAAAAATCTGGCATAAAAATCAGATATCAGTAAGATTTCTTTGGTGCTTCTTAAAAACATGTTTCTTTTTGATTAGTTGATGGTTATGGATACTGAATTTCCCAACAAAAAATAGAAAAGGAAAAGTTAAAGTTTTAATGAAGGACATTGGAAAATAGAAATCAGATACTTAAATACTGGGGAAAATCCAGGAAAAAGAACAGAAACATGATATGCAGTAAATGTAAAAATTGAAATATTCAGCTGCCAAAAATGCCATTTTTTTAAAATTCCTTGTTAACGATGCTCTGGTTTTGTAAAAATGAAGAAAAAAATGCACATGCTATTGAATATCTCAACATCAAAACAACTGCTCAGCACCATGAACAAAAGACTGTCATTTTATGGACCCAGGGAATAGAAAACGATTAGAAGAGGGGAAGTGTAGGTTTGGAAAAAGGCTGAGGACGGTGTCCTCGTGGAGAATGGTGTCTTCAAGTCCTTACTCATAAGGGGGTCTTAAGCAGAGGCACTGGAGGAAGGTCTTGGTCAAGGGCAACCTGTGAGTGGAGGGACCTAGGTGTGGAGGGCAGGTATTCGTAAGAACACGGCTGGCTGGTGGGGCTTGGGGCTGAATCCTTGACTGCAACTCCCTCCAGGGACTGTAGTGCATTTTTCTGCACCGTGTCTGCCATGAGGAGGGAAGGTAGTCATAATTGCTTGGGGTTGGCCTGAAGCACCAACCATGGAGTTTGGTCTAGAGCCAGACCCCTTAGACCTATTGTGAAATTACAACTAAATAGAAACAAAGATACCTCTAAGAGCCAAAAATAGCAATTATTTTATAAGCTGGGGAGCAAATTTTATTACCTTGAAAAAATTGTCAAAATATCATAAGACCTGGCATTTTAAATTTTAGAATACTTTTTAAGTCAAATAGGAAAAGAATGATCATAGGAGAGCAACCGTACTGACATAATGAGTGGATGACAGGGTTTTTCTCTCTCAAAAATCTCACCCCTAGAAAATCTCTAATAATTTAGAAAAGTGGTTGGAAATAAGGACAACTAGCAAATATACAAATAATAAATAGCAATAAATTAATAAATATAATGACAGGAAAACAAAAGCCCAAGTCTTAACATAGAACCAAGGCTTCTTTGACCTGAGAATGAACACAGTTAACGAGCACGGGGGCACCTGGGTGGCTCAGTCGTTAAGCATCTGCCTTCGGCTCCGGTCATGATCCTGTAGTCCTAGGATCAAGCCCCGCATTAGGCTCCCTGCTCGGTCAGAAGCCTGCTTCTCCCTCTCTCATTCCCCCCTGCTTGTGTTCCCTCTCTGGCTGTGTTTCTCTTGGTCAAATAAATAAATGAAGTCTAAAAAAAAAAGTTAACAAGCACAGAAATGGTCAAAAGCATCAATAAGCTCTTTATGAAGAACCTGTAGAAGTTTACCAAGAAAGTTTCAATAGAAAGAATCAATATTGTGAGGATGTCAGATATCACAAAGCTAATCTAAAAATGGAGTGCAATCAATGAACTTCCCACTGAGTGTTTTGAAAATGAGCCTGTTGAATTTAAGTTTCTCTGCAAGTGTACATGGTGAAATAAAGCCAAATAAATGTTTAAGGTCTAATATCAAATTGTATAAAGTAACAGTCATGTACTGATGCAAACAGGATTTCATGAAAGAATAGATGGTCTAGAAATAGGTGTCTGTATGAATTCATGGTATCAGTAATCACTGAGGAAAGAACATTGTATAGAAAGTTGAGCAACAGGGCGCCTGGGTGGCTTGGTGGGACCATGATCTCAGGGTCCTGGGATCGAGGCCCATGTCTCTGCTCAGTGGGGAGCCTGTTTTCTCCTCTCTGCCCGCCTCTCTGCCTACTTGTGATCTCTCACTGTTAAATAAATAAATAAAATCTTTAAAGAAAAAAAAAGAAAGTTAAGCAACAACTTAGAATAAACAGTTGGGTCCCCGATATTCAGAATTTGATTTAAAGATAAATATAATCTATAACTGTTGCTATATACAGATATTTATAATCCTGTGTAAGACAATAAAAAGACAAAAATACTGAGATTTGAAAATAGAAATATTAAATATTTTAGCATTATAAAAATATATATATATTTTTAAAGAGTTTGTCAGAGAGAGCACAAGCAGGCAGAGCAGCAGGCAGAGGTAGAAGCAAACTCCCCAGAAGAGCAGGGAGCCCAGTGCGGGACTAGATCCCAGGACTCCGGGATCATGACCTGAGCCGAAGGCAGATGCTTAACTGACTGAGCCACCCAGCTGCTCCTATACAACTATTATTTCACAAAGATAAAAGCCCTCAGAAACAGAGATCAGAGCTGAGTCTCTCTCTGGGCGTCATTCTTGGCTGGGACATTCCATCCTGGTGTGGCCCAACTCCCATGGCTGGTCTTTGTGGGAGAACAAATGCCCAGTTCGCCTCCGCTGGGAAAAACTTGGAAGGAACCTTGCAGCTCCAGGTTTCTGGAGCAATCAGCTGAGGTCTTGTTCACTGTTTCTTCTTCCTGTTCCCAGTTGTGCCCTTACTGCCATTTCGGTGTTACTTTGGAGAACACACCCATGTTCGTTTCTGAGGTTGCCAGAAAAACAGTCATTTCTTATCTCCATCCTTAGAGGCTAGAAATCTAGAACTTAACTTGTCAGCAGGGCCCAGCTCTTTGAAGGCTCCAGGGGAGAATCCACTCCATGTTTTCCTTTTAGGTTCTGGTATTGCCATCAACCCTTGATGTTCTTGGTTTGAGGCGCATCCTAACGGAGACTGTGTCGTGGTCACATGACATCCCTGTGGGGCTTCACAGCATCTTTTTCTCTTGGCCTCTGTGTCCCTTCCCTTCTTCCTTATATGGGGACTGTCTTACTGGATTAGGACCCTGCCAAATGATTGTAACTTGCTTATATCTTCAAAGACCCTATTTGCAGACAAAGTCAGTTTCCCAGATAGAGGAGGTTAGGACTTCAACATATTTTTGGAGGACACCATTCAACCCCCAGTAAGTCTCATGTGCATAAAGCTGGCCTGTGAGTTGTTGCCTTTTCTCTGTCCGGATGAAGGATTACACTGGTCCCTTTCCTGATAATTCCCTGTAAATTCCTAAAGGGAAAATAAGATGTTAAGAGAAGTATAAATTTAAACCTGTAACAATGTCCTCATTTTTTGAGTCCATTTAAATTTCTTCTCATTTAGACTGTGGAATGTGGTTATTTGGAGAGAGCGCTCATTGACACACAGATAAAATGGTGACTGACTCATATACTGTTTTAAGAACTTGCTCTTTGACTTTCCAACCTTTCAGAATATTTAGGCAATTAATTTGTGGTACACTTTTTACTCTGCTTCTGATAGTCTTGTGTTTGGAGAGCTTCTGAAAGAATTACACATAGGAGCTGTGGTCTTCCTAACTGCCAGCTGCAATTCTGAGCCAGATGGAGTAACGTAAATGCATTATCATCTTTTGTGATTTTCTTGCTAGGTTGCTTAATGTCTGCCCGTGTGCCCTCACCAGAAGAATTACGAAATGGCGCGATGACTTAAGATGGCTTCCTCAGGTCTTCGGCCGGCTATGGTCGCCATGTAAACAGCTTGATGACTTGACTGCCTGAGGTGTTATATAATCTACATGGATGTCCATTTCCCTAAAACTGAAGAAATAGGAGAGGAGCAGGGCTGTATAAAAGGAAAAGGGAAATCTGTAAAACCAGTTCTTGAGCTTTCACACTAGTGTTTGACAATTTAAAAAGTCTCTGCTTTGGCCATGTTCACTAACCCCTCCCTCCCCTGCCACCACACCCTTCTGGCCATGATTCTCTGAGAGGGGCTTCCGGGTTACAACACTCAAGATGCAGAACATGGTTTCAAAATCTCCCTGAAAAACCTCACAAGACCTGCACTGAAATGGCGTGAAGTCTAAAGAGAGGTGAAGCATGTATCCTGTGATGTACATCACATTTTTTAAAAGATATTTATTTATTAGAGAGAGAGTGAGAGAGAGACTGAGGAGGGAGAAGGTCAGAGGGAGAAGCAGAGTCCCTATGGATCTGGGAGTCTGAAGCGGGACTCGATCCCAGAACTCCAGAATCGTGACCTGAGCTGAAGGCAGTCGCTTAACTGATTGAGCCACCCAGGCACCCAGTGTTCATTACATTCATCACTCTTTTGCAAGGAGAGATCGGTTGAACTTTTTCCATGAAAAATTTTTTCTTTCTTTCTTTCTTTCCGAGACATAAGTGTTTACATTGTACTCCCTCGCCGTTACTGGCCAGGATGCCCTGGGAGAGCTGCTGGACTCAGCTAAAAGAAAGCCCAGGTGCTCAGACACACAAATTTGGCAGTTGTTCACTTGCCCTCTGGGTGACTTACCTGATCGCAAAATATTTATCAGCTGTTCTAATAACCTTAGTTTCTTAGCCATCCGTGCCTATGATAACTTGATAGCCAATTCAGCATTTTCTTAGTATCAAATTTAAAAAGAAAACCTTTAAGTGGACGCTTAAGATTCTATCATCTGTTGATAGACTCTGTCCAAATCCTCCTATGTTTTCCATAGCTTTCAAATATTAATACATTAAGCCTTTAGCAGACCCCCAGTCCAGGCTGGAGGATGCTCTCAGAGGGTGCTGAGAGTCTAGTAGAAGATACCACCATTGAACAAAAAGGGCACCAGAAGTTGTTTCTTGGTAGTTGGGATAAGCCCATGTTACTGGTGGGGCTGTTGCAAGATATTGAGGGGATGGTGGTAGAGAGGCTCGCAGTGATGGCTTTGGCTCTGCAAGAAGGGGAAAGATGGGAGAAACAGAGAAACTCTGGCTGATAGCCCTTGGAGAAAGTAGCTGGGTAAAGGTGAAAAGTAGTTCAAATAGGGGCTGGCAGGGCTCTTCATGGGCAGCCTGGGGCTTCGGTGTGCCATTTACCGGGAGAGGGAGGCTGGGACCGAGGGCAGTGTGCTATGCTATGTGATTCTGTGATGTAGGTGAAAAGTCGTGAGCCTGGTTCAAATGCGTTACCTGAGAACATGACGTCAGGGCATAGGTGTGTGGCTTTAGAATACTAATCTGGAAACCTGCAAGGCCAGGAGCTGCATGTGGTATCAGTAACCATAGCAACCAGACACATTCTCATGGTATGTTTACTGTTTTTTTTTTTTAGATTTTATTTGAGCAAGCACGAGCGAGGGCACAGACCTAGGGGAGGGACAGAGGGACTAGCAGACTCCCTGCTGAGCAGTTCTAGGACCCTGAGATCATGACCTGAGGCGATGGCAGATGCGTAACCAACTGCACCATCCAGGCGCCCAATATGCACTTTCTAATTGATACTCCTTAGAAGTTTTCCCCACTCCTATCCACCAGCCGCTCTTGAGAACCATGAGGGCAATCTCCCACGGTGAGGGAGAAAAGCCTGTCGTGGAAGCATTGTGACTTTGGTTTTCTTCTCCACTTTTGTATACTTTTCTATCAAATATAACATATGCCACAGATGTGGAACATAATTTTTCTCATGGGACAGTTGCCTATGAGACATTTAAGAAAGCTTAATTAAGTAGTTGGAAGTACTGGTTTGGATTTAGAAGGTTTATTTGTGTTGGAGTAGCAATCCTCTGAAGAAACAGGAATAATTTAAGAAATACATGGTAATTAATGTTACTACAAATTCTACAGGCTTTTACAAATAACAATTGTCAAAACAACCCAAAGAGACAATGCTACCATCTTTATTTTACAGTTAAAGAATTTGAGGCATAAAGAAACTAATTTTTTCTAAAAAATGTATTTCTGGGGTACTTGGGTGGCTCAGTTGGTTAAGCGACTGCCTTTGGCTCAGGTCATGATCCTGGAGACCCAAGATCGAGCTCCGCATCGGGCTGCCTGCTCGGCGGGAAACCTGCTTCTTCCTCTCTCACTCTCCCTTCTTGTGTTCCCTCTCTGGCTGTGTTTCTCTCTGTCAAATAAATAAAATTAAAAAAAAAAAGTATTTCTTTGACAGAGAGCGAGAGCAAGAGAGCACTGAGATCACTAGCAGGGGGTGTGGGAGAGGGAGAGGGAGAAGCAGGTTCCATCTCAGGACTCTGGGATCATGACCTGAGTCGAAGGCAGCTGCTCAGCCGACTGAGGCACCCAGGTACCCCAGAATGAATTTTTTTAAAGGTGTATAGACGTGGTGGAGCTGGGATCATGAACACAGGCTAGCATTAAAGTCCAAGCTCTTAAAGATAGGGCTATGCTGGGTGAGGAGAATGTCAAGACTAAACCAAGTGAAGTTTTAGAAGATGACACCCCCCTGCCCCCCACCTTCTGGTGCCCTGAGGCACTCCAACCTGTGCAGCACAGAGGCAGTGATAAAATAGGGCTGCCATCGTTGTCCTCCTTACTGGATTCAGAACATTCTACTCTAAGTGACCTAAGAAAATTATCTCCCTATCTAGTTTGTTAGAGATTAGAAGCCAGTGGGTAGGAATCTTCAAGCTGGCTGCTATCTGGGCAGATTTTGTGCTCTGACTCCTCCTTTCCAGTCAAGCTCCTTTAAAAGAAAAAAAAAAAAAAAGATGATACCTGGGGAGAAGAAAACCACCCAAATGAGAACAAGCAAAAGCTATTTTAGAATATCCTAAAGCAAGGGAGTCCATTAGCATGCTTGGCAGAGACTCAAAGGTAAGCAGGGGAGCAGGGAAGCTCTATATTGGAAAATCAAAAGGCAAGGTTGCAGGGCTGTGCTGATTGGAGGCTGTTGGTGTGGGGAAGGGGTGTGTGGGGGAAGCAGAAGCGGGTGGCTCACGTGGCTGGTTAGGGGAGAGTATTTACCTTTCTCGGCTTGGTTCAGAACCCCATTTATTTTTTTAAGATTTTATTTATTTATTTGACAGACACAGCAAGAGAGGGAGCCCAAGCAAGGGGAGTGGGAGAGAGAAGCAGGTTCCCCGCTGAGCAGAGAGCCTGATGCCAGGATCCATCCCAGGACTTTGGGATCATGACACTTAATAAGACTGAACCACCCAGTCTCTCCCCAAACCCCACTTTCTTTATCTTCTCCAATCGTCCATCGAATTCTTTGCTCTAGGTATAATGAACCGCAGAAAGTTTCAGCTGACTTGGAACATCTTTTCTCTTCATTTTTGTGGAGCTAACCTCTCTTTACTTTTAAACCTCAGCTTAAATATCACTTCTTCCAGAAAGTTTTCTGGGAACCTCAAGAAGTCTAGGTGTTCCCAGAGTCCCCACTGTTAAGACACTCTTAAAAAGATTTTAATCACACAGCTGTTGTGGGGGGCAGTCACCTGTATAGTGCCTGGCAGGGCAGACAGCCAAGAAATGTTTATTGAAATAATGAAATTGAGTCAAAACCAAATGTGAGAAAGAACAAAGACCCAGGGGTTCTCCAACAATCCTCTGTGAGCCCCAGAAAGGTGGGGGCAGGTGCCCTTCATGGCAGGCTTTTTTTTCTGTAAGCTTGTAAATTCATCCTCAGTGAGACAGTGAACGAGATATTTAAATCTTTGCAGTGGAAAATCGAGGATTTTATACTTTTTTGAAATGTGGAAGCAAATCAGTGTGGATGAATGATGTGCCCTGAGGCCGTGTTGTGAATCAAGGCGAGTGTGGAGGGCTTTAAGCTTCCTCAAGTGTTCCCCACACCGGGACCTGCTCAAATTAGAGGCCCACAGTGAGTACTCACTTACCAGACTCATTGAGAGCATACAGTAAACACCAAGAAAATATCTTTGTGGAGGGCCAACAGTGCTTGCCCTCCATCTTAAAAGTTCATTAGAAATTGAAAGTATGTTATCTGGAAAGCAAACTAAATACTTGCCCAGCCTAGAGAATCTCCTAGGATTTATTTTCAGTCCCCTTCTGGAAAACATAAATTATTTCAATTCTCTGTTATGAGTCACTCTCATCAAATTATTTTACAATTTATTTTGTTTAGAGGTTTTTTTTTTTTTTTTAAATCATGTAGTAAGAACACAATGAACAAATTGCCTTTAATTCTCCAGGAACTTAATTATATGAAGGCTTCTTACTTACATGAGAAGAAAGGAACTGGAATACGAATTCCCATTTGAAGTGGGTTTAACTGCAGAATCTGGTTGAGCTCTATAGGCCCGTTGTGTAGTAATTAGGGGTGTGAGATGAGGAAGGGGATTACAAATTCTATGATAACACTTGCTAGGGAAAGCTTTGAAATGCCCTGGCTTTTCAGGCCCCCGCCCCCCACTCTGGCTGCGTATGGACTTTTTGGCTTTCAATTAGAGGGAGGCCCTTAGAGGGGCAGGAAACGGGGCTCCGCCTCCTGTCTGCAGAGCTGATCTCTGGATCTGTTCTTCCTCTGCACTGCTCTATTATCTTGGGGTCCTGTGAAGATTCTGATTTTTTTTTTTTCCCTTGCTTTCAAATATCCTAGTCTTTCCTGTCTCCCTTGTGTGAGGGTTGTAGCTGTATCTCAATTTCCAGGACCTGTGTGCTTCTGAGCTCCTAACTGTGGCTGTAGGTTGACCTAGTTTCACTTCAAACTCCATTCTGTGGACTGACCTCGAGCTGTTAGCCCCAGACTTCTCATTCCAAAGCCCTGGAGTGATGTTGCCCTCTGTGTCTCCGTCATCTCTGCCTGAGGTGTTCTTCCCTCCACCTTATACCTCTGTTGCTTGGCTCCTTGCCCAGACATGGCAATATGCAAATACCTTGTCAGAATGCATGATCTGAAAAGATTTCCCCAGAGGGAGAAATTTGAAAAACTTGAGGTTTGAGTTAAATATATATACATATATATTTTACTTCTGCTTGCATCTCCTTTATCTCTTCTAGTTTTTCTATTAAAAGGTATTCATCCATTGTATTTTTTTTTCTTTTAAACATTGCCGAATAAATTCAGAAATGCCTTGAGGAGTCTGTGATGACTAGAATACTGTGATTTATACATGATTGCCTGACAGAAGGCAAAACATGCAGTTTATTTTGTAATAACATTCCTAAAATATCCTGTATACTTAAGAGACAGTAAAACATTGATTTCTGAGAACTTTTGAAAACATTCCTCCTTAAATAGTGTGTAAGATTGAACACAGACCATATTGAATCAAAACAAAACCAAATACCACATCTATGCATACTCAAGACATGTCATTTTTTGTGCTTTTATTATTGCCTCGAGACAACTAGGACGTAAAGTTAAATAGAAATAGTCTAATATCAGGAAAAGTTGAAATTGTTGAATAGAAGATGACTACTTCAGTAGGTATTTTTAAGCAGGGGAAAACAATAAACAGGGGATGTTTTCTACTTAAGCAACATAATTAAAATTTTTTTCCCTGAAGGATGGCTTTGCCTCTTGATATGTTTTAATTGATAGATATTTTCTTTTTCTGTGTTGAATAATGCACATGTGCACATTTAAACACAAGTACGGCTACTTTAATATGAGAATTTGAGTTAATTACAAATGAACAGATATATTAGAATCATACTTAATGACTCTGAGCAGAAAGCAAAAGTGATGTTAGTTGTGAGTGGAAAACCTCTTATGATGACAAGGAGGAAAGTATGAAAAATTGAGTTCAGGTATGCAGTGTGAATGATAAGTACTTTGCCCCTGCAATTATCCAAAGTACACAGGGAAGATAAATACAGATTCTCATCTACTTAAGCTGAAATTTCTATAAAAATAAAAATTAGGCATAATTTTTCTCTTGAGGTAAAATGCTAGCTCATACTTAAAGTTCAGATATGAAAATTCCTACTTTCCTACTTGGGAATGAATCATTTTGCACCCTAGCCAAAAGCTAGAATTCTAGAGTAACACATATTAATGAAATTCATGAACCAGCTGAGTCCATGGTCCAACACCATTGGCAACAAATGTGGCACACACTGAGATGCTAAACAGTTTCCCATCCTTATAAAGTTCTAAGAGAAAAGAAGGCAAAGTAGAGGGGCAAAGCATTGCCCACCTAGTTTTTGAAAAAAAAATTTGATTACTGTTTATTTTTAGTAAACTGTTTTTAAGAACAGAGGTTGACAGAAAAACTGAAAACACAGTATCTAGACTTCCCATGTACCCCCACATGCAAACTGCCCTGTTAACATCTTAGTATGGTACACTTGTTGCATCTAATGAACCAATACTCAAGCCCACACTGTATTCAGATGTCCTTAGTTTTATCTAGTTTTTTTTTTTTTTCTTTTGTGTGATCCCCTCCACAATCTCACAATACAATTTGATAGGTCTCCTTAACTCGTCTTGGTTGTGATGGTTCCTCCCAACTTTCCTTGTTTTATGACCTAGACTGTTTTCTGGAGTGCTGGTCAGGTAACTCAGTAGAATGCCCTTCTACTGGGATCTGTTCTCTCTCACTTACAGTGGGGTTACCAGTTCTGAGGAGGAAGATCAGAGGTAAAATACCATTTACATTACTTCACATCAAGGATACATATTATGAACATGGTTTATCACTGTTTCTGTTGATCACCTGGCTGAGGTAGTTAGGTTTCTCCACTGTAAGGTGGACTTTTTCCTCCCTCTTGTGTCTCTCTTATGCATGTTGGATCTTTTAGAAGGAAATCATTAAGCACAGTCACACACAAATAGGCTTTAAGCTTCACCTTATCTATGTAAGTTATTTGTAGTTCTTCTACAAGGGCCAGTTATCTCTTCTCCCCCATTTATTTAGTCTTTTATTTGCATCAACATTGCAGATTCTTGGATATTATTTATACTTTGGGTTATTCTCCAATACTAGTTTATTCATTTTCATATTCAAATTTAACTTTGGCCATTTGGGGTTCCTTTAGTTGGTTCGAGAGTCCCTTTGACATAACCCTCATCAGTGTCAGGTTTTATTTATTCTTGAGCACTTCTTGTACTATAAGTTCCATTTTCACCTTGCATATTTGCTGCAGTTGGGAAGCAGCCATTTCTTCATATATATTTGTATCTCTCTAGATAGGTAGATATGAAATGATTTGACACTAAGTTCTGCATACTAGATGTGCTTGTTCCTACTACATTGGATTTTTTTTCAAGGCCTTTCAACTGATAAACACAAAAATATAGGTGTTTAGCAACCCACAGATATGTATGTGTACCTATCTGTCAATGTATTTTCTGCCCCAGACTTGGAGTTGTTTCTCCATAAAACACGTTCATTGTTTTTGGAGAATGGTTTTAAAAATCAAGTGCTGGGGCACTTGGGTGGCTCAGTCGTTAAGCATCTCCCTTCAGCTGAGGTCATGATCCCAGGGTCCTGGGGATCGAGCCGCACATTGGGCTCTCTGCTCGGTGAGGGGCCTGCTTCTCCCTCTCCCTCTGCCTGCCACTCCCCTTGCTTGTGCTTTCTCTCTGTCAAATAAACAAATAATCTTAAAAAAAAAATCACGTGCTAAGTGCTTGATGTGCCTGTTGCTACTGGGCTATCATTGCTTGTAGGCCCCCCTCATCTGAGAGAATGAGGCAGTAGGAATGCATATATATGAACCCATGTATCTATACCTTCCTATTAATATTTCTGCATATGAGAGTGTCTGTGTTAAGCTAAACGTAAGTTCACGTGGTCTACACTTCTGCTGTGCTACCACATGGAGTGTTCTAACCCCCTTCCCTGGTACGTCTAAACTCCCATTCCGACAAAGACCAATCTGCTGCTTATCATCTTCTTCCCATTTAGAGTTCTCTTCCAGTATATGCACAGGGCTATCAGGTCTGTTAACCAGCATCCCCTTGGAACGCTGAACTGCAGTACAGTACTCCTATAGAGCTCCTTTTGCCGTTATGTTTCTGACACCATTCACTTCCCCTTACTGACCTAACACCTACCGCCCATCCCCACCCCCCTGTGCTTTCACTGAAGTTGCTGCACACATCTGTAAGATAGCTAGTTCTCTTGTCAGTCTGCCTTCTGCCCTGGGATCCTTCCACCTCGTGATTTTTTTTTCCCCCTAAAAATTTGCCTAGAATAAGATTCACTCTTTGTAAAGTTCCATAGGTTTTGGCAAATGCCTGATGTTGTAAATCTATCACCATGTTCTGCAGAATAGCGTCACCACCCTAAACATCTACCATGTTTCTCTTAGTCGCCCTTCTCTTCCCAAACTCCTGGGAATCCTGGATCTTTTTACTGTCTGCTAGTTTGCCTTTTCCAAAATGTCCTATAATTGGAATGATATAATACAAGACTTTTAAGACTAGATCTTTCATGTAGAAATTTACATTTAAGGTTCATGCATTTCTTTATGGCTTGATAATGCATTTCTTTTTGTTGATGAACAATATTCCATTGTATGGATGTATTTACCCTTGTAAAAATATCTTGGCTGCCTCCAGGTTTTTGGCATTCAGGCTTACTTTGTTTTGGTAAATCCAAATTGTAACATTGTTTGGTTAAATACCTAGGAAATACCTAGGAGCGCTATTACTGGACCTGTGGGGTGTGTGTGTGTGTGTGTTTGTGTGTGTGTATGCACACCATGCGTCTTTGCAGAAAACTGCCAAACTGCTTTTTCCCCCTTTAAGGAAAACATGGTCTCATTCAAATTTTGCTGTTCCAGTGATTTAATTGGATCAAGACCTGATACTTAGCTGTTGCTAGGAAATATGGAATAACTATAATCTGGAAAATGGACTTGGTAGTCTAATGATATAGATATATAAGGAAGCTTAACTTACTAAATTCATCTAAAGATTTTTTACCTATTTCTTTTAAAAGTACCAATTCCAATTTGGTACTGCTAGCTCTGAGACATTGGCAAATTACATCTCCTCTTTGATCCCAGCTTTCTCACTTAGAAAATGGAAAGGCTGATCTCTTGTGAAGATTAGGGATAAAGAGGCTAGCATAAAATAAATTTTATTATTTTGTAAAATGACAGTAGTTATTAATGCTGCTGAAATTTACTAGGCATGTATCATATATTTTGAAGCTCATGATTTAATGGATGAAGCAAATAGAAATACATAATGAAAATATGATCACGAAAGGGGGAGCCCTCCTACACTATTGGTAAGAATACACAAGCTGGTAGGGGCACCTGGGTGGCTCTGTTGGTTAGGCGACTGCCTTCGGCTCAGGTCATGATCCTGGAGACCCAGGATCGAGCCCCACATCGGACTCCCTGTTTGGTGGGAGCCTGCTTCTCCCTTTCTCACTCCTCCTGCTGTGTTCCCTCTCTCACTGTGTTTCTCTCTGTCAAATAAATAAATGAAATCTTAAAAAAAAAAAAAAAAAAGAATGCAAGCTAGTGCAGCCACTCTGGAAAACTGTGGAAATTCCTCAAGGAGTTAAAAATAGAGCTACCCTACAACCTGGCAATTGCACTACTGGGAATTTACCCCAAAGATACAGATGTAGTGAAAAGAATGGGCACATGCACCCCAAAGTTCATAACAGCAATCCCATAATAGCCAAACTGTAGAAGGAGCTGAGATGTCTTTCAACAGATAAATGGATAACATTGTGGTTTATATGTCCAATGGAATATTAACCAGCAATCAGAAAGGATGAATACCTATAATTCACATTGAGGTGGATGGAATTGGAGGAATTATGCTAAGTGAAATAAGTCAGAGAAGGACAATTGGTTAACAGACCTGATAGCCCTATGCAGAGGACATATGGTTTCACTCACATGTGGGGTGTAGGGAATGGTGTGGAGGATCATGGGGGGGAAGGAGGGAAAATTGGGAAGAAATCAGGGGAACAAGCCATGAGGGTACTCTTGACTCTGGGAAACAACCTGAAGGTTGTGGATAGGGACATGGGTGGAGGGATAGGGTAAGTGGGTGATGGCCATTAAGGAGAACACATGATGTAATGAGCACTGGGTGTTATATGCAATTGACAAATCATTGAACACTAATGATGTACTACATGTTGGCTACTTGAATTTAAATAAAAACAATTTGGGTAGACACAACATAAGAAGGTGTTTGAAAAAGTTTGGGCTTAAGCACCAAATAAATGGGAAATGAAATAGAACTATGTAAAAAAGGGTTCAAGGCTGTCCATTTTCCCAGCTAAGAAATGTGGAGTTTTCCTGTATAGACATGGTGCGTATATTTGTGGGTTAAAGTTCTTGAAGAAGGAACTATTAGGGAGGTATTAGAGAATATTAGAGACCAAGAGCTTTGTCATGAGATCATGTGATGGTAAATAAATTAGAAAAGAAGTACTTGGACAGGCTCAGAGCATGAAGACAGAAGCAGAGAAGCATCGGTACCTAACTGTCACATGCAGTTTGGTGATGGATTAAAGTAAAGATTGGGGGTGAAGAGAAGGAAGTCCGGGAATATCTAGTTTGTCTACTTGGGGGGTCTGTTAAGGTCATTTACTGAATAAAAGAGGAGGGAGACGTTCTTATAATTTTTTGAAACTGAGATAATTATAGATTTACATATGGGGAAGAATAGCAATCCCATGTCCCATTTATCTAGTTTGTTCAAAGACAACACTTGGAAAATGATAGGGCAAGCTATGAATACTGATTTAGTCCAAAGCAGAATATTTGTTTCAACACAGGGATCCCTCATTGCTCTGCTCTAATCACACTCCCACCTGCCCGCACTCTGACCATAACCTTGGGCAACCACCAGACTATCCTTAGTTTTCATAACTTGGCCATTTAAAAAAATGTGAAATAAATTGACTCCTACCTTTGAGGGTTGGCTTTTTTCGCTTGGCATAATTCTCTGGAGATGCTTCCAAGTGGTTGTGGACCTCAGTAATCTTATTCCTTTGTAAGATTCCATGATACAAATGCCTTATAGTTCAACCGTTCATCCAGTGAAGGACATGTGAATGGTTTCCACTTTTTGGCTACCGAGATTAAAGCTGCTATGATCATTCATGTATAGATTTCCATGTGAACTTAAGTCTTCATGTTTCTGGGACAAATGTTTAGGGGTGCAATTCCAGGGATATATTGTGTTGTACATATAGTTTTTAAATTACCCAACTCTTTTCAGGAGGAGTTCTAACATTTATGTTACCACCAGAGTGTGAGTGATCCAGGTCTTATGAAAACTAACCAGCATTTCGTGTTGTCACTACTTTTTATTTTTGCCATTCTGACAGATGTGTAGTGACATCTTATTGTAGTTTTAATTTGGATTTCCCTAATAGCTAATGATATTGAAAATATTTTCCTGTGACTAATTTCCATCTGTGTATACTCTTTGGTGAAATGTCTCTTCATATCTGTTGTGTATTTTCCGTTCACTTTTTAACTCTTCAGTTTTTAGAGCTATTTATAACTTTTAAATCTTGTCCTTTGTCGGATGCATGATTTGTAAATACTCTTCCCAGTGTGTAGCCTACTTTTCCATCCTCTTAACAAGGACTCTTAAGGGTTTTAATTTCAAGAAGTCCAGTTGATTCTTTTTTTTCTTTTATGAGTTTGCTTTGGTGTTAGTCTAAGGTAATTTGTCTAACCTTAAAAGGATTTTCTCTTGTCCCCCCCCCCATTTTAGTTTAGTTTTGCATTTCAGTACATGATCCATTTTGAGTTAATTACCATATAAGGTGTGAGATTTAGGCCAAGTTTTCTTTACTTGTTTGTTTTCCTTTGGTGTTCCAGTCTCTTCCCAGCTGAAATAGTTCTTTATTTTTTTTAATATTGAGTTCTATTTACATATTTCTCAAAATTAATTTGGGCATATTTCTGTGGGTCTATTTTCAGGTTGTCTTCTGTTCCATTGATCAGTGTGTATCTATTGCTCTACTAAGACCACACAATCTTGATTACTATAGTTTATAGTCTTGATTACTATAGTAAGTCTTGAAATATGGTCGATGGTTTATTTCACTTTATTTCTGAAAATTATTTTAGGTATTCTAAATATTTTTACCTTTCCATATAAGATTAAGAAAGATCTACATCTATAAGAAATTCATTGGGATTCTGAATTGTTAAAGCTGTATAAATCTTATAATTGTCATCTTTACTATATAGATTTTCCTTTTTTTTTTTTTTAAGATTTTATTTATTTGACAGAGAGAAACACAGCCAGAGAGGGAACACAAGCAGCAGGAGGGAGAGAGGGAGAAGCAGACTTCCTGCCGAGCAGGCAGTGCGATGCGGGGCTTGATCCCAGGACCCCGGGATCATGACCTGAGCTGAAGGAAGAGGCTTAACCACTGAGCCACCCAGGCACCTCTACTATGTAGATTTTCTAATCCAAGAACACATTATATCTCTTGATTTATTTAAATCTTCAATAGTGTAGTTTTCTTGAAAAATATTTTATTTATATATTTGGGGGAGAGAGTAAGTGTATGCACAAGCTGGGGGTAGGGGGGAAAGCAGCAGCAGTGGGAGGAAGATGCAGACTCCTGAGGAGCGTGGAGCCTGATGCAGGGCTCAATCCCAGGACCTTGAGATCATGACCTGAGTCAAAGTCAGACATTTAACCTGCTGAGCCACCCAGGCACTTCTTCAGTAGTGTAGTTCTTAACATACATGAACCTTACTTGTTATATTTACACCTTTTTAAACAAATATCAAATATAAGTGGTTCTCTAAATTTTGGTTCTCTAAGTGTGGTGGTTGATCAGTGTACAGTTTGGGAGGAGGGAGTCCCAATGGAGACAAAGGGATTGAAAGGCCCATCTGGCCCCCAAAGGAAAGAGAAAGAAGATAAATTATAATAGGGGCTTGGATTAAACTCTCAAAATGCAAGTGTGATTTTAAAAAATTCTTTATCTATGAAAATATATGGCAGACTTTCATGACAGGTTGAATTTTGTCTCCCCAGGAAAGATATGTTGAAATTCAAATCTTTTGTATCTCAGAATGTGACTTAATTGGGAAATAAGGTCATTGATAATATAATTAAGGTGAAGTTAGACTGAGTAGGCAGGTCTATATTCTGAGTTCCTTTATTAAAAAAAGCCACGTGAAGACAGGGGAATATATTACACCATGTAGTGATGAAGGTAGAGGCAAGTTTGGAAGCAGTGAAATTCCAAGAACCTCAAAGCTTGTGGGAAAACTGCCAACAGCTAGATGGAGACAGAGAAGTATTCTCCCAGGTTTCAGAGCATGGCTGTAGGGACATGAGGATTTCCTACTTCTGGACTCCAGAACTGTGAGTTGCTCAATTTGGTTTACGCTGCTCGGTTTCTGAGGCTTTGTTACAGTAGCCACAGGGAAGCTAATGCATGTCTGTTATCAGCTAGAAGTGTGATTTTTCAACTTAAGAGCATGTGTAAAATACTCAAATCCTCTAGCTCTGATTCTTTAATTAAAGGTAACAGTTTCTTTCATATGTTTCTTAAAAGGTTTGGCACAGTTTGAGGAACTTCAGGCTGCCAAGACAAATACAAATATATTTAAAACCTTCACATCTGCTGGATGCAACTTTTCAGAGGTATAATATTAAGTGAAAGCATGCAGATAAATATTTAAAATATTAAATTTAAAAAGGAAATTAATTCAACATTTTATTAACTTCCTTATTGGAAATTTTAAGTTTCAGTATAACACAAAAGATGTTAAAAGTAAGCCTACATATGTGATTTTAAATGATCTTAATTATCATTGTATCCAAGGCAAATGTGAGCATTTTATTGGTCTGTGAAAATGTGAAAAAACTGGAGACTTTTCCAGGTACACATGTCATGCAGAATGTTCATAAAATGTAGTTGCTTTCATGACTTTACATTTATAAAAGTATGATAGAAGAAAGTATGAAAATAAATTATACACTATATACATTTTCTATTATTATAGAAATGGCCAAACCTGGGCTTAAGAAAAAGCATAGAAGATAGCAGAGAATCCATTTCTGGAGAAATAAAATCCTTTTCTGGGGAAAAAAAACCTAAAGTATAACCAAGTTGAAATCAAAAAAGCTATTAATGAGGTGCCATCAAAAATGGAGGCTCTTACTGTGAGGATAAAGGAGGCAGAAGAGAAAGCTAGTGATATGGAGAACCAAATGATGGAGAATAAAGCTGAGAACAAGAGAGAGAAACAACTGTTGGACCATGAGGGGAGAATTTGAGAGATAATTTATACCAAAAGATGAAACAATATTAGAATAATTGGGATCCCAAAAGATGAAAGAGAAGGGGAGAAGGTATATTGGAGCAAATTATAGTAGAGAACTTCCTTAATTTGGGGAAGGGAACAAACATCAAAATCTAGGAGGCATAGAGAACCCCTCTCAAAATCAATAAAAATAGATCCACACCCCATCATCTCATAGTAAAACTTACAAGTCTCTGGGCCCCTGGGTGGCTCAGTTGATAAAGTGACTGCCTTCGGCTTAGGTCATGATCCCTGAGACCCGGGATTGAGCCCCATATCGGGCTCCCTGCTTTGCAGGAAGCCTGTTTCTCCCTCTCTCACTCCCCCTGCTTGTGTTCCCTCTCTCGCTGTGTTTCTCTCTGTCAAATAAATAAATAAAATCTTAAAAAAAAAAGTTAAAGAAAACTTACAAGTCTCAGTGACAAAGAGAAAATCCTGAAAGCAGCTTGGGACAAGAGGTCTGTAACATACAATGGCAGAAATATTAGATTGGCAGCAGACCTATCCCCAGAGACCTGGCAGGCCAGAAAGGACTGGCATGATATATTCAGATCACTAAGTGAGAAAAATATGCAGCCAAGAATATTATATCCAGCTAGGCTGTCATTGAAAATAGAAGGAGAGGGGCGCCTGGGTGGCTCAGTTGGTTAAGCGACTGCCTTCAGCTCAGGTCATGATCCTGGAGACCCGGGATCAAGCCCCACATCGGGCTTCCTGCTCGGCGGGAAGCCCACTTCTCCCTCTCTCAGTCCATCTGCTTGTGTTCTCTCTCTAGCTGTGTTTCTCTCTATCAAATAAATAAAATATTAAAAAAAAAAAAAGAAAATAGAAGGAGAGGAAAAAAAAGCTTCCAGGACAAACAAAAACTGAAAGAATTGCAAACACCAAACCAGCCCTATAGGAAATATCAAAAGGGATCCTCTAAGCAACGATAGAGTCTAAAAGTGACATAAACCAGAAAGGAACAGAGACAATCTACAGTAACAGTCACCTTACAGATAATACAATGGCACTAAATTCATATCTTTCAATAGTTACCATGAATGTAAATAGACTAAATGCCCCAATCAAAAGACAGAGTATCAGATTGGATTAAAAAAAAAAAAAAAGACCCATTGTTATGCTGTTTCCAGAAACTCATTTTAGACCCAAAGACACCTCTGGATTTAAAGTGAGGGGGTGTAAAACAATGTAGCATGCTAATGGACATTAAGAGAAAGCTGGGGTGGCAATCCTGATATCAGATATATTAGATTTTAAACCAAAGACTATAATAAGAGATGATTAAAGACATTATATCATACATAATAGGTTTATCCAACAACAAGATCAAACAATTATAAGTATCTATGCCCCTGACATGGGAGCAGACAATTATATAAACCAATTAGTAACAAAATGAAAAACACATTGACAACACAATAATAGTAGGGGACTTTTAACACCTCTCCTTACTGAATGAACAGATCATCTAAGCAAAAGATAAACAAGGCAATAAAGGCTTTAAATGTCACACTGGACCAGATGGACATCACAGACATATTCTCCATCCAAAAATAACAGAATACACCTTCTTGTCTAGTGCACATGGAACATTCTCCAGAATAGATCACATTCTGGGTCACAAATCAGGTCTCACCTGGTGCCAAAAGACTGGCGTCATTCCCCAAGCATATTTTCAGAACACAGTACTTTGAAACTAGAACTCAACCACAGGGGAAAGTTGGAAAGAACTCAAATACATGGAGGCTAAAGAGTACCCTACTAAAGAATGAATGGGTCGACCAGGAAACTGGAGGAGAATTAAAATCCAAGGAAGCAAATGAAAAATTAAAACACAGCTGTTCAAAGTCTTTGGAACACAGCAAAGGTGGTCCTGAAAGGAAAGTTTTATATCAATACAAGGCTTTCTCAGGGAAAAAGGAAAGGTCTCAAGTACACAATCTAACCCTACACCTAAAGGAGCTAGAGAAAGAACAGCAAAGAAAACCTAAACCCAACAGGAGAAGAAAAATAATAAAGATCAGAGCAGAAATCAATGAAATAGGAACCAAAAGAACAGTAGAAAAATATCAACAAAACGAGGAGATGGTTCTTTGAAAGAATAAGATTGATAAGCCCCTGACCAGACTTGTCAAAAAGAGAAGAAAAAGAATACAAACTAATAAAATGGATGAAAGAGGAGATATCACAACTAACAGCAAAGAAATACAAACGATTATAAGAATATATGAGCAACTACACACCAGCAAGTTTGACAATCTGGAAGAAATGCACGCATTCCTAGAGACTTATAAACTATCAAAACTAAACCAGGAAGAAATAGAAACCCTGAACAGACCCATTACCAGTAAGGAAATTGAAGCACTAATCAAAAATCTCCCAAAAAACAAAAGCCCAGGACCAGATGGCTTCCCAGGGGAATTCTCCCAAACATTTAAAGAAGAATTAATACCAATTTTCTTGAAACTGTTCAAAAAACAGAAATGGAAGGAAAACTTTCAAACTCATTTTATGAGTCCAGCATTACCTTGATCCCCAAACCAGACAAAAATCCCACCAAAAAGGAGAATTACAGACTAATATCCCTGATGAACATGGGTGCAAAAATTCTCACCAAGATACTAGCCCATAGGATCCAACAGTACATTAAGACAATTATTCACCATAACCAAGGGGATTTACTCCAGGGCTGCAAGGTTGGTTTAACATCCACAAATCAATCGATGTGGTACAGTATATTAATAAAAGAAAGAACAAGAACCATATCCTCTCAATAGATGCTGAAAAATAATTTGACAAAGTAAAGCATCCTTTCTTGATCAAAACTCTTCACAGTATAGGGATAGAGGGTACATACTTTAATATCATCAAAGCCACCTATGAGAACCCCACAGTGAATATCATTCTCAATGGGGAAAAACTGAGAGCTTTTCCCTAAGGTCAGGAACACAGCAGGGCTGTCCACTATCACCACTGATATTCAACAGAGTACTAGAAGTCCTAGCCTCAGCAATCAGACAACAAAAAGAAACAAAAGGCATCTGAATTGTCAAGAAGAAGTCAAACCCTCACTCTTTGCAGATGATATGATATTTTATGTGGAAAACCCAAAAGACTCCACTCCAAAACTGCTAGAACTCACACAGGAATTCAGTAAAGTGTCAGGATATAAAATTAATGCACAGAAATCAGTTACATTTCTATTCACCAACAGAAAGACAGAAGAAAGAGAAATTAAGGAGTTGATCCCCTTTACAATTGCACACAAAACTATAGGAATAAATTTAACCAAAGAGGCAAAGAATCTGTACTCAGAAAGCTATAGAGTACTCATGAAAGTAATTGAGGAAGACACAAAGACATAAAAGGGAATTCTTCCATGCTCATGGATTGGAAGAACAAATATTGTGAAAATGTCTATGATACCTAAAGCAATCTACACATTTAATGCAATCCTTGTCAAAATACCATCAACTTTTTTCACAGAAATGGAACAAATAATTCTAAAATGTATATGGAACCAGAAAAGACCCCGAATAGCCAGAGGAATGTTGAAAAAGAAAACTAAAGTTGGTTGTATGCCAATTCCAAACTTCAAGCTCAATTACAATGCTGTAATTATCAAGATAGCTTGGTCCTGGCACAAAAACAGACACATAGATCAATGGAACAGAATAGAGAGCCCAGAAATGGACCCTCAGCTCTATGGTCAACTACTCTTTGACAAAGCAGGAAAGAATATCCAATGGAAAAAAGACAGTCTTTTCAACAAATGGTGTTGGGAAAATTGGATAGCCACATGCAGAAGAATGAAACTGGACCATTTCCTTACACCACACACAAAAATAGACTCAAAATGGATGAAATACCTCAATGTGAGATGGGAATCCATCAAAATCCTTGAGGAGAACACAGGCAGCAACCTCTTTGACGTCAGCTGCAGCAACTTCTTCCTAGAAACATCACCAAGGTAAGGGAAGAAAGGGCAAAAATGAACTATTGGGACTTCATTAAGAGAAAAAGCTATTGCATGACAAAGGAAACAGTCAACAAAATGAAAAGACAACCAACATAATGGGAGAAGATATTTGCAAATGACCTATCAGATAAAGGACTAGTATTCCTAATATATAAAGAACTTATCAAACTCAACATCCAAAGAACAATCCAGTCGAGAAATGGACAGAAGACATGAACAGACATTTCTGCAAAGAAGACTACCAAATGGCCAGTAGACACATGAAAAAGTGCTCAACAGCACTTGGCATCAGGGAAATACAAATGAAAACCATTTCACACCACTCAGAATGGCTAAAATTAACCAACAAGGAAAGGACAGGTGTTGGTGAAGATGTGGATAAAGGGGAATCCTCCTACCTTGTTGGTAGGGATGCAAGCTGGTGTAGCCACTCTGGTAAACCGTATGGAGTTTCCTCAGCAAGTTGAAAAATAGAGCTACCCTATGACCCAAAAATCGCATGACTGGGTATCTACCCTAAAGAGACAAATGTAGTGCTCCAAAGGGTTATGTGCACCTGGGTATTTATAGCAGTGATGTCCACAATAGCCAAACTATGGAAGAAGCCTAGATATCCATCAATAGATGACTGGATAAGAAGATACATACATACATATATATATGTATGTATGTATGTGTATACACACACATATGTATAAACACACACACATGCACACACACGCACATACACAAAGGAATACTATGCAGCCAGCAAAAATGAAATCTTGCCATTTGCAACAATGTCATTGGAACTAGAGGGTGTTATGCTAAGCAAAATAGGTCAATCAAAGAAAGATAATTATCATATGCTGTCTTTGATATAAGGAATTTATAGGGAGGGGGTGTTATGTGGGGGAAAGGGAGGGAAAAATGAAATAAGATGTGACTAGGGAGGGAGATAAACCATAAGAGATTCTTAATCTCAGGAAACAAGCTGAGGGTTGCTGGGGGCGGGGAGTTGGGAGAGAGAGGGTGGGTGGGTGATGGATAGTGGGCAGGGTATGTGCTATGGTGAGTGCTGTGAGTTGGGTATGATTGATGATTCATAGACCTGTACCCCTGAAACAAATGATACATTATATGATAAAAAAGAAAAAAAGAAATGACCAAATCTTGTGGTTTAAAACCTGTTGTCATTTAATTTCTGTTGGCCACGTGCCTGGGCCCAGAGTAGTTGGGTGAGTTCTTGGCTTCAGGTCTCAAGACTGAAATCAATGTGTCCATATCTTTATGACCATTTCTTTAAATTCTCTATCAGGCAATTATTGGTCTTTGTTTTGTTTAGCATGCCTGCTCTGACCTTTGTTCTGTTCTTTGACCTGGGACATAGTCCTCTGTCTCCTTTGTTTGTCTAACTCTGTCTGTTTCTGGGTATAAGTCTGCTCTGTCTTCTGCTCTTGCAAATACTGGTCTTATGAAGAGGAGGCCCTGTAGTGCCCTGCAGTGCAGTGACCCCTGGACCCCAGAACCTGTGCTTCACAGGTGTCTCCTAGGTATGTTGCCTGTGCCTTAGTGTGTGGCTGAACTGCTTTTGCCCTCAGTCCAGTCCTTGACAATCATTCTCTTCTGCTGTGTGGGCAGGGTTTGGTCCCTGTGTTGTTAGACTTGTCTGGGGTCACCTTGGGGTTGAGTTGTCAGATGAGGCATTTATGAGAGATGTAGTAGCCCTGAATTGCAGGGAAGTTTCCCTGTTTTGTCCCCTGAGCAGCTTTTATGGGTGGGCAAGGCCTGCAGTCAGACCTGATGTCTGCCCCAAGACCATTGTCTTTCCCCTCTTCCCTGGGGATGAGCCACTTTGGAGTGGTGCTCATCCCTGTTGGGACTGCTTGCATTCTGTCCTGCTTGTGGTCTTGCCTTAGATGTGTTCCATCCAAGGGTGTACTGGCATGTGTGCAGGAGAACACAGGTCAGGGTGCTCTCTTAGGAAATTAGGTAGTAAATGTGGGTGCTGTGTTGGTTCCTGAAGCTATCTCTGTGTCTGTGTTGGGTGGAAGGGGCAGGAAGTGGCACCCACCAACTTCTTTGTTTATTGAAGTCTCTTATTGATGTCAGCCCCTCTAGCACATGCTGAGATTGGTAAAGAAAGCTTCATATAACCCTGGTACCTTTCAAACTTCTGCTTCAATGTTGTCTCTCCATGAGGCTATTTGTTGTTCTGTCTCACTAAGGGAGGGGACTCAGTTTTTTCCTTGTCCTCCCCACTCCCCCAGAGCTGAGCCCTCTGGTTTTTAAAGATCTAGGTGTTAAGCCCAGCTGATTGTAAGAACTTGGGAAATAATACCCTTTTGGTTTTCTTGTGGGTTCCTCCTGCCTGGGGAGCTTGTTGTGAGGGTCTGGTCCTCTCCCCTTTCTGTGCTCTGGGTGTCCCTCCCTCTGATAGACAGTCCCACAGGTCCCTTGGTCACGTGACTCTTCTTACTCTCTTAAATGTAGCCTTCTCTACATTGAACTGTGGACAGTCTGTTTTTCCATTCTTGTGGTCAGTTTCTGGGTGTTTACACTGATGTGGGTGTTACCTGATTGTATCTATGCAGTGAGATGAGGGTAGGGTCCTTTGACTATGTCATCTTCCCAGAAGTCTTAGCAGTTTGTTAATTTTAATGCGTTACTCTAAATCTTTATAAAACAGAATAACAAAATTAAAAGTGAATACAGATGTAATAATAATCATAAAATATGTAAATAGGAAAATGGCCTTGAAAAATGATGTGATCAAATAGAGCTGGTAGCAAATTCTGAAGTCCAAAATCTGTGTACGATCACGAGAAGATCCTGTAAACCTTACCTCAGAGGCTCTGAATTATGCTTCATGCTTCCTGTTGTTTGAAAGAAAATCACATATAAAAGCAATTTTTAAAAGCCACAGTAAATTAAATATAATTTTTCCTGTTATAGGACACTCAAGTCCTAGCCCTGTTTAGAAATATTCTTCCTGTTGAAAACCATATGTAGCAAAGTCAAGACAAAAAATAAATAAATAAACCTAGTAAGAAAGGATTAGATTGGATTTCACAGTTCTTAAACTGAGGATTCTAGTTCACAGTGAAAGGAAAACCCTAGATTAGGCTAGAAGGAAAAATAGGATATTCTACACACACAACACTTTGAATACCATTCATTATAGGCTGATCAGAAAGATATAACCTGTTTTACATATTAGATTATATAAACCTTTTAGGCATAGACCATTTGAATTTAACAAGGACTGAAATATTTGGAGGCTTATTTTCTTCCCTGTCAACCCACAGAATTCCACGTTAACCTGAAGTAGATTTGCTTTTCTCTTCTCGGGACTCTAGTGATGAAGACCCTCTGAAAGTTCCCCTCTTCGTGACTGAACTTCAGACAGGCTTTTTTTCTGACTCTGTGTCCCTGAAGTCCTCCCTCTTCTTAGAACACTTGCTTAAGAAATCTTGTAAATTCTTTCTCTTGCCTTTTTAAGATGTAAATTTTTAAAAAGCCTTTTGCAGGTTTTACAACTCAGGACAGTCTTTGAGGACCTGGGGGTGATGGCTTTGAAATGTAATCTTAAGAAAGATAGGATCCCTATCCTAAGTCCTGGGTGGAGGAGGGTGGGAGCTGGAGCCTCAGTTTTGTGAGTGGTTGGTAGCAGGCACAGATGTTCTCATCACACAAACTGACTTTCCTTAACTCCCTGTAGGACTTATCCTAGCACTTAAACTCTCCTGTTTTCTGTTTTAGCAGAGTTGAGTTCAGTCTGTCTCCCCTATTGGCACAGTCTTGAATAAAGTCTTTGTTGCCAGGTTTTGTTCATTGCAGTTTTTGATGATAGAAAAAGTATTATTTAAATTCTATTCCAGTAGGAACTCCTAATTATTGCTCTGGGAGTCAAGAAATATAAAGCCATACGGAAATAATACACCACCAGCCCTCCCCCCCCCAAAAATTCATACCCTTATTTCAAAATTTAATGCTATGGGGAACCAAAAGTTTCAAGCTTTAATGTAAACCCATGAACTTTTATCTAATTACAAAGAATAGAGTAAAATAAAATTTTGTGGTAAAAATGATTAACGCCTGAGCACTTGAAAAAATGAAGATCTTTGTTAAAAGGTAACTTTTTTGAAAGTTCAGGAAGATTTAAGTTCTTAATAGTATTTTTGTTGTTGCCATGCCTCCGATAGCTGTGGGCCATCAGTGTTACTCAAATATAATTAAAGGGAGGGGAGAAAAAATCTTGACTGCTGAGAAAGGTTGGCTCAACTATGAGGATTCTATTTGCTAATTTCATTATAGTCTTAGATTGGAATTGTTACTCTTTTAAAATGAATGTGGATAAGAGACTTTGGACTCAACAAACTGAGGGTCTTGGAGGGGCTGGGGGAATGGGAGAGCCTGGTGGTGGTTACTGAGGGCATGTATTGCATGGAGCACTGGGTGTGGGGCGTAAACAATGAATCTTGGTACATTGGTACAAAAAATAAAAGATAAAATAATAGTTAAAAAATAATAAATAAATAATAAATGAAATAAAATAAAAATAAATAAAATAAAAAATAAATAATAGTTAAAAAAAAGAATGTGGAAAAAGATGGAAAGGTAACCCAGACCTGCTGCTCATTTTCAGTGTTTTGTAACCTTCCCTCTGCAGCAGAGCGTAGGTGCGGACATTGGTATTCTGATGGGAAGCTACGGGACGTAGTTAGGCGTGGGTAAATGATCTGAGAGTTCCCCAGAGTCCACACTAGTCTGATTAAACCTTGGCATTTGTTTTCTTGCTCTTTGGAGCAGACCGCATGCTGCCTGGAATTAGAAATATGAAAGACAGAGGAACTTCATACTGTGCAGAGAACGTTTCTTGCTCTATTTTCAAAAGGCAGATGAGTCGCCAAACTTTCTTTAAAAATAAACTTGAATCACTTGTTTGTGAGTATAGGTCTTAGTAGTCTTTGCCTCGCTTTCTACCACATGCTCCTGAGTCCCTACATGGCTATCACTTTAGTTTTGTTTAATGGAGGAGTATTTCAGTTGTCAAAAGTATTAACTACGGGATTATTAGTGTCACTCTTATAAATTTTGTGATTTGAGATGATTGGTCATTGATTAAAGGCAACGAGCTATTCTCATACAGCCCATTAATATAATTAGCTCTTTGACATAGGCCCATAGCGTGGGATTTTATGCTGGTCAGGCTTAGCCCTTGTTTAGGTCACCTCTGGTAGTACGAGACTCTGATAGTTGATTCTTATTGAATAGGTTCAGTTTAAGATGAATAAATTATTTCATGAACATTCCCAAGAATTCTTCATGCTCACGTTCATACTTGTATTTCATGCAATTAGTGTCCTTGATTAGGTAAAGCTATTTGCTCAGTGATTGATTAGAATAAAGAAAGGTTGCTCATATTACCGTAAGTACATCTATGACTAGAGGTATGGCTGTAGATGTCCTTCCTTCCCCAAGCTTCTGTACCTTTGTGGAATTCAGCATTCCACACTGAACTCAGCTTCTCTTTGGCCCTTCCGGACCTGGATTTTATATTGTCCTTCTATTTGATTCCCCCACAGTTTCAATCTCCCGAGCCTCTGAGGAGAATTCTCTCCTGCTATATCCTATGCTAATGATGGCGGTAGGTGTGATAGACTCTTACAGATACATCCAGATGCTGACAAAGATCCCCATCTGGAGGCTGGGTCAACCTCTAATATAATTTATAATGCTTCCAAATACTTAGAGTACGTTTCTAGAGTTAGTATGGGTTAATAAAATCAGTACTGATAATAAGAAACTAATACATTTATTACATTGTTTTACAAGCCAGATACTAGGTTAAGTACTTTGCATAATTACCATGTTTAATTTTTGCAGAAATGTTTTATGTATCCTATACTTACCACTATGCCCCTGCTTAGAACTAAAGCATTGCAATGTCAAAAATCCCGGTGAATCTCTTAATCTCTTTTTTTTTTTTTTTTTTTTTTTTTTTTTTTTTTTTTTTTTTTTTTTTTTTTTTTTTTTTTTTTTTTTTTTTTTTTT